>LT728173.1:0-16927 GCA_900157175.1 Oithona nana
CTTTGAGGAAGAAAACGACTAAAACTGATTCATTTGCTAATATTGCTAGATTCAGCTTGATAACACGGTCGCAAACTGATAAGGAAAGGTGTAAATCCCATATGCAATTTTGAAAACTAATCGATCGAAAGCCGTGGAAATCTACCAAAACTTAGCGAATCCATCAACCAGCTGTTTTGTCAACTTTTTGAAAACGATCTTTCAAATCTCTTTCTTATCATACTTCTTCTTTGCCTTTGACATTTACACAGATGTCGAAGTGATCAAAGCCTTTAAAGGGGAATACCAACATGCCAATGTATCCGATGAAGAAATGAATGTACTAGTACTAGGGTCCAAAAAATGAGCAAAATTCCCGCAAAATGGACAAATTGAGCGAAACCACAGCGTACTGCCCCCTTCTCAGAGATTCGGGGAGGACGCGCGCCCCTGCTTAGATTTATTCAATGAAACACAAGAAAGGAACGTGAAGGATTTGAGACTAATTCATATGAGTTTATTGTTAGAATACAATTGAGCCAGTTGAGCAATAAGTTATTCACCATTTTGATGTGAACCATTATGAGTTATTTTGCCATTTTTCTTTTCTACTAAGACTTCAATCTCTGACTTCTTCTCAATTGTACCATTTGTACTTGCTGAATGAACTAATGCAATGTGAGTGATTTCTTTTGAATTGATGTCATCAGGTAGCTCTGTCACTTTAGCAGTTTCCAGGGTGCGGTCAATAATTTGGTTGACAATTGGATTAATAAGGCTAGGTGGGTCCTCCAAAGTCGTTGTATCGGGACTTGTCGTAACGCTATCTTCTTCAATCATTTCACTTGTAATACTATTGCTATTACTGGATCCTAATTCAATTTGTATAAATTGTAGTGGTTGCACGAATCCGTTTGATTGTCTTTCCGGATGACTTTCTTTTTTGTTCACAAAATGTTCCATTTCTTTGGGGTCTTCGAAATCATTTGTCTCTTTCTTTTTGCAACAATTCCAAGAATTTTGCCAGCAAAGTTTAATCATATTTATGGATGAATGAAAATATGCTGGTACGCTTTTGCGTAGACATTTCGGTCCCATGGTCTTGAAGGGACTCTCCGGATGGAACCAATGGTAGTAAACTGCCAATAAGATCCCACTAATACATAACAAAGCAAAAGGCCAAAGTATATAATTCCATGTCAATGAACGATTGCCAGCCGCCAAATTCACAACGATAAGTTGTTCTATGACGCAAATAAGCAAATGGGTAAGGAAAGGTTTGAATGTCTCTTTGGTTTTGCTTCTATCTCTTTCTCTTTGGTCAAGTCCATAGTATACCAAAATTCCACACAAGGATGACAAAATGATGTCCATGATCATGCAAAGCTTGCCGTTGATGTCAGGTCCGGAGGAGCATAACGTGCGTGAGCGTGAGCATTTTGAACACTTGAACGTTTCATATAATTTTATGAACAGTTCTAAAGTAAAATGGGCCAAAATGCATCCTAAATATTGAATGCGAGACATATCCAACAGGAATAATACATGTAAGGTCATACATCTTGCAATTAACTGAGACAAGGTTGCCAATGCAAACACAAGTCCAGACACTGACCTGACCGAAGTGGATCCTCCCTTTTCCACTTTCAGTTTTGTAATGCCAAAAACCGTCAATAACGTGGAAAAAAAGAATTTGCCCATGAGCAATTGGGTGAAGGACACGTCTAGCAGCCCAAAAAATCCGCCTAAACCAATGTACATGTGGCCCAAAAAATCACTCCAACTTGAACTTTGAAACAACATAGCGTATGGACCAAAAATCCATATGGAGAGCACTAGCTGATTAACAGTCTCAAAGCAGACTTCAACTTTCTTGATGGCTTTCCAAGAATTGTCGCATTCTTGAAATTGCTTTTCTATCGCTCTATCGTTTGGATCTTGAAGGTTTTGAAATCTTCGCCAATGATGGCAACCCAGAAATATAAGTGGTTTAAAAAGTTTAAAAACGAAGATAATTGCGTCTACGATTGGCTTCCCTATTGTTGGCACATATTTTCTACAAGGTTCCACGATAAAGTCGGGTAATGGGAAGTAAATCCAGGACACGATGAGACCAATAATTAGTGATGGAGCAATTAGGCAATAAGTGATGTATGTTGCAATTTGGTAGTTTTCCGGGTCTTGCAGGAGTCTCACATGTGATTCTGTTAGGTTAAAATATGTCAAACGTTCTTCAGTCAATCTTAGCTTTTCATAATGACGTAAAGCATCAAAGGCATTGTTGGTTGTGTTCAATCCATTCAAAAAGATGTTCATTTCTTCATCTGATACATTGGCATGTTGGTATTCTCCTTGGAATTTTTTTATTAGTTTGAAATCCGTGTAAATGTCAAAGGCAAAGAAGAAGTATGATAAGAAAGAGATTTGAAGGATCGTTTTCAAAAAGTTGACAAAACAGCTGGTTGATGGATCGGCTAAGTTTTGGTAGATTTCAACTGCTTTCGATCGCAATTGATGGTCAGAAGGTAACTTTTTAAACCATTTCATGCCCTGTTCTGGATTTTTGCGGTAAAGTCTGAATTCTGCTTTCACTACATCGTGCATGATGGTTTCGTTTTGGCATTTTGTAGCCCAAAATAAAGGCGTTTCGCCGAAAGGTTCTTGAGGTTCATGAAGAATATGTTTCTGAATGCGATCAGGAAACGTGTAAAATGTTTGAAACAATTCATCCACCATCGCGTAGTCATTATCATAAATTGCGGGTACCAAATGAGACTTTATGAAGGTAGGATAAAACACAATGTTTTTTTCAAATATTCTTTGAATTCCATAATCTTTAATGCCTTTCAGATATTGTGTCAATCGTTCTTTAGCTTGAGTACCACTGAATCCATCAAATGATGTTTCACCTGAATCAAATGCTTGTCTCATTCCAGAGACAACTTGAATAGGAAGCAATGCTTCTGTGGTGTCCAATGGTGCCAAAGGATTAGCACGATAATTCAATAACATTTGCACATCTTCAGAAATGTCTAGAATATGATTTGACTTCATCAAAATGCACAAAGCAGTCTGTCCGGATCGGTTTGTTCTGTTGACCCATCTCCTGATTTTCAATTTCCTTTGATCTCCTTTCATCAACAGAGCTTTTAGAATTTGGAAATTGCCACGATCTAGGCCTAGATTGTAGGCTTTGGAGAATTCTTCTTCGGTGAGGTCATTCATTTTCAACAAAAGTAGGTTAACAAATTGTAAAAGTTGCTCTTCTGCATCCGTTGGAAGCGATTTACCAAGCACAAATTCTAAGACACTAATACTTCGACCTGTTTCGTCCGTGGCTTTTGCATTGACATCCGCACCATGCTCAAGTAGAATGTAAGCAGCACTCAAATCTTTGTTCTGTTCCAAAGCATAAATCAATGGAACTTTAGGGTGTTCTATATTCAGTAATTCGTCATAGCCGTTGATTTTCATGCCATCAAGGGAATCTCTGCCTTCGATTTTGAGCTTTTGCAACAGTGTTCTGATTCCTTCTAGGTAATTGGCTACAATTAGAATATGCAAAACTGTTGTTCCACCAAGTCCGATAAAGTAGGATTCCGAATCTGTATTCTCTATCAAAAACTTTAATGACTGATCACGTTTTTCATCGCCAACACCAAAACTGTTTTTGCTTAGAAGAAGGCATGAGTTTAGCGGAAAAAATCCACCGATGTCCATAATCCGTTTTTTTCCTTCCAATTTTCGATTTATCATACTTGGATCATGTGTATGTATGATGCAAATTGAATTGTAAGATCCTCTGGAGGCGGCATAATGCATCAAATTGAAATCCCTTTCTCCATTGAACCCTAAATCTAGCACAGTTTCATCTTGTTCTAAAAACCATGTCACAATTTCTTCACAGTCAAGATCGATTGCATAATGAATTGGGTATTTCCCAAATCTGTCCGTCACACAATTATACGGCAAACAGTCTAATATTCCACATATTAGTTGTGGAGAACTTGTCAAACAGGGTAACTGCAAAACTAGGTGATGAAAGGTAAATCCCTCGACTTCAGACCTGGCATTTTTGTATCGACTGAGCCTCTCCAATTTACGTTCATAATTGTGGTCCGACAATCTTTCAAAGTATTTCTTCATTTCATCCAAGTCATACTTTTGATCTTCTAGATGAGTATTTGGATCCAAAAAGCTTTTCTTGAATCGATGTACTTTTTCCCCTTTTTCATCACCTTGAATTGGGTCTTCCAAACCAGTTGACGATGCTTCCGAATTTCCAGACACAAATCTCCTTTTCACTGAGTCTAGTATTTCTGGCGAATCCACAGTGTCGTAATCTTGATTGCATGCACTTGCCATTTTCAAGAAGATTATGCTTTTTTTCTTCAATACAAAAATTGCTTATCTGTTCCCAATGTTGACGCCACAGTAACAAGCAAAAAAGTACCGGCCGGTCTATTTTTAGTTTCCCGCCTGCCCACCACCACCGCCTGTGAGCTTGTGCAGATGACTTCTGGACCATCATCACCTCACCACCCCTAGCGCCTCTAGCCAGCTGCCAGCCGATCAGACGTCTAGACTCTAGACTTCTCCTCACAAAGATAGGAAAGCTCTGACTTACTTCAGAAATACTCTCATGATACTTTTTGTGGAGCTGTTCAAACACTGATTTGTGGTTCGGTATTCCGGATTCGAAAAAAAAATATTTTATTACTGCATAATTCATTGAATGATTGACGTTGAACGCGTTTAAAGAAAAATGACGAAATCTACCAAAGATAAAATGCTTGCCCCGCTGAAACCGTAGAAAAGAAAAATGGCAATATAACCCATAATGGATCACTTCAAAATGGTGAATAATGATTTGCTCAATTCTATCAATAAATTAATTTGAATTAGTCTTAAAAATCCTTTACGTTCTTTTCTTGTGTTTCATTGAATAAACAAAGCGTCATCTCATTATTTATGACGTTTGTAATCTGAAATTAGCATCTTCTTCATCATAATATTATCATTTAGTTTGTCATTGACGTTAGTATAATAACTACGACAATGCAGGCAAAAGAAGGGGAGGAAGATTAGATAAGGTAATATAAGTCTAATACGAAAATTCATCTTGACTTAGTTATCAAAATGAACGTGAATGGGTGTTATCTCGTCAGCGCTTTTGTTGCTCTATTAGGTGGAGCTACAATCATTATAACATGGGTAAATATGAAAAATAAGAAATTGCAATGCATATCTTAAAAAAAATCAACTATCTTTCCAGGCCATTTTAAAGAATTCTTGTGAAGAATTTGAAAATGCACTTCATAATGAAAGCACAGTATTTTCAGCAGTAATTTTCAAGCTAATTTTCGGTCTAATTTTTCTGCTGGAAGGATTGGTTGGATTGGTCAATGGTATCAATGGTGGTCAACAATTGAAGATGTTTTATCTTTGGGAATTTCTAAAATTCGTCAACCTTATAACTGCCATAGTATTTTCAATCTACATGTTCATGGATTTGCCCTTTGATTTCTCAATTTGCGGGTCAAATTCAAATGCTGATATCCTTTATGATTTGATGGAAGCAGCCGGACTTTTACCCTTTGTCAATTTCTTTATCTGTTGCGGATGCAAACAAGATGCCAAAAATCGGATGCGGATCCTAAATAGGATACAAACCCGAAAGTGGAACGACGTATAACAAAGATTTTTTTTTGTATCTTAAAAGAAATAAAGTTCATATTGTTTGAAAATTACTCAAAGTGTCGCATTTGAATTTTTTTTTATTTTGGCATTTTCCACCAATATTTGTCCTAATGAAATTAACCTGTCTGGTAACACTGTTTGACCGCAAGCTTCAGGTTTTAAACAACTTGCCAAAATGGACCAATTTTGGCATTTTTGATTAACTTTTGTACACTCAAAACGTAAACGTAGCTCGCTTCGCTCGCAATGTTAAATGAGACTTTTTCTGTGATTTTCAAACACTGTGAGCCTACCTGATTGGTTTAACTGCATCTCCCATACAAATTGGCCGATGCAACTTGATAAGACCAATATCATCCGTGTCCCAATGATACAATCCTTCCTCCTTTAGAAATTCTAATTCAATTTTGCCGCTGCTGAAGTTATGTGCAAAACTTACTCGTCCTCGTAGTCGATAGTGTGGGTGCAAGAATACATCACTGACGTTGAATTTAGCTTGCAAAATATCTTCAAAGTTCTTGTGCCTTCGAACTGAAAATGAGGAAGACATTTTAGTACAGTTTTAAAATAAGAATGATGACGCTTACGTAATTGATCAGTGGTTAAGCCTATCCAGACCATGAAATGGAATTTTGGATCATACTGAGAATTTAAAAGGATTTTTTTAATAAAAGGAATACATCAAATGTATCCAAAAGTATTCAATTGTATTGAAATGTATCCAATTGTATTAAAAGTATTCAAAAGTATCCAAAAGTATTAAAATGTATTTGAAAGTATTCAAAAGTAATTGAAAGTATTCAAATGTATGTAGATTATGAATTTTGATTGTATCTTACATTAGCTACGTATTGTCCAGAAGATAATTGTATGCATGGCATTTGAGAAAAATGTTCACGACACAAACAATGTCCTGCCCTGAAATGAATTTATTTTGAAAGCTTTACTTTTCCGGATTTCCGGATTCACTTACGTTAAAACGTATTGAGTGCTTATAAGTGAACCGGTACATATACCAGTTGTAAACGACTCATCCGGATTCAGGTACCGAAAATCGTCGTCGTAGATTTCAATGTAAGCCAGAAATGATGGCGCTTCTTTAGCCAAATCAGCCATGTAATTTTGCTTTAGGTTTTGATAGTTGCCTTCATTTGCATTAGGTATCAATTCATTGTAAGCTACCGAAAACAAAATGTATCTGTATGAAAGTATGTATCTTACAATCAGTATTACCAATAAATCTTGCAATAGATGAAATGTTTGAAGTCAAATGAATCACTGCAGGTTTCTTGTCGGACATTCTTCCGCTCATTCTTCCACTCATTCGCATCCTTCTGAAATTCAAATTGAAATGAATAGTTTAGGTTAGTTGTGGTTTCGTTACTTTTTTGAAGGCTTCTTGCAACGCAAAGGATCGTATGGAGGCAATTTACAGATGGTATCAAATTCAGCTAAAGCATAGGAAAACAACAGTATCAAAAGAAGTTTCATATTTTGCCTCTCGTAAATCAATGTCAAACATTCATTTTGTTAACTCTACCTCCTACGTAAAACATTTGTTTGTGGACAAATCGGTGCTCCACTCTTCAAATTGCTTGATTCCGAATGACGTGGGGATGATTGCGCGATCATGACTTTTTTTTCAGGTTTCAAAAAATGCGTTAAATTCTTGGAATTTATTTGCAATGTGCTTACGTCAACATTTGAAAAGCAAATTTTTCTTTTTTGGGAAAGGTCATTTATGACGTTTATGACACCTATAATTATTGATTTGTCCGATGTTTTCATTCACCTTGGAATTGATAAGACATTACAATAGTTTCCAATTCCATCTTTACAATATAAGAAAGGATTCCGTCAGAAATGAGCCAGTAATAGGCAAAAGCTTGAAGCGCAAGGAGTTTAAAATATGGTGGGTACAGTTGGTTCCAGCGGGTCTGTAGGAACAGGAAGGCAGCATTCTGCAAGGGAATCTGTTCAGGGAATTTTTCAAAAACGTCCCAGAACCATTTCTACTAATTCATCAATACATCAGCCATGTAAGTATTCCCAGATAACCAAACTAGTACATGCCTACATGAAATACCTTTTCATGCTTGCAGCTGCAGGTATGGCTAAGGTTCAAAGCTTGCCCGATTTCGACAACATTAGCATCCCAAGCATTACCCTATCCAATTCAGGTAAGACTGATATCACACCAATAGTTCAAGATGCTTTGGGAGTAGCAATGGAACAGATGGGCAGTCCAGCTAGTCTATGCTCTGTCAAGGTACTCAAATCACCCAAACAGAAAAAGAAGTCAATGGAGTTGAGAATGACATTCAATCCCAAGAATGACCTTGACATGCAAAGTGAAATGAGTCACCAGGAAATGAAGGAGGTTGAAGACTTTATGGAAGACTTGGAAGAGTCGGAATATCAAACTCGAAGTCATTGGAGCAGTAGCCAAATGCAAACAAAACGAACCAAAAGTCAAGTTGAAAGGGAATGGGAGAGACGGTCAAAATTCTGGGATTCTTTTGCCACAACCTATTCTTTGATCTATGGGATTTTCTTGATCATGGCAGGTGTTGTAGCCTACACTTTTGACCTTTTTGGACCTTCATCAAAGGCAAAATTCTACCATGTTGGCACCATTGGAGAATCGTTCAATGTTTACTTGAGTGTGGTGGGCATCATAATCATTTGTGTTTTGATGCTTGACATCCACAAGTACTTGAACTCAATGAGAAGTTATCAAAATGACCAAAATGGCAAATTCAAATTGATTGAAGGGGAAGATGGGGAATTGATCATTTCAGTTCCATTGGTTGAAGAGCACTTGGAATTGCCTGACTACTATTTGTTCACCACTGGTCGACATTCTGGTTCCTTTTTCTTAAGGATTGGAGCTGCCATCTTCTGCGTTGGACATATCATCCATATGCTTGTCATCATGGTCAGACAGATCCAGTACTTTTTCTTGCCTGCAGATCAAGTTGGTGATCTTCAATGCACCAGTCCAGTCCATATCCTGAGTTGTTTGTTGAAGAGCATCTATGACTTTTTGCAACTGTACATGATCTTCAAGTACTCCAATGTCATTGTCAACCGGTCAAAGAGATTGGCCAGGTTCTGTTTCATGCATTGTTTGGCAGCTTCATTATGCTTATGGATTCATGCCATAATGCATGAAACTGTGGAATATGTTTTGGATGGATATGTTTCAACCAATCACACTTCTGGTATGAATGACACTTGCACTGACTTTGACAATGCTTGTCTGGCTGATAGAGGCAATTTTGAGCTGGACATTGATTGCTTGATACAAAAGACTTGTGTCTGCACTTCACAAGACCAAACTTTTGGTGACATGTTTACCATTTCTGCTTACAGCTTTCCATTTACCATTGAATTTGGTATCTTGACAGCTGGTGTTTGGTATGTCATGTGGAGTAAGATTGGCAAAGTGGCTGAGCATCATAAAGAGGCTAGTTACATGCCTTCTTTAGAAGCCTCTGATGAACATAACAAACCTATCCATGATAGTCTGCACATTTTTGCCGATTGCTCCAAAGCTATCAAAGGCATATTTTTTGGCATTCTTTTCTTTGTCACTGGAGTCATTGGATTGATTGTTCATGAAGTATTTTACTTGTACCCAGCTCAATATTCTCCTATTGTCAATGATTTGTTTGAAGGAATTCTTTTATTGTCAATGGTATCTGCAACTATTTATGTAAGCTTAACCTAGTTATTAATTAATTACATACTTAGTATGTACTAAATCCCAACTTTTTAAAAATGTGTATCTATCAATTTTAGGTATATTGGCAAGTCTCAAGGCTGGATGTCAATCCGAATCCAATATCATTTTTGGATGACTTGTTACTCATCATTTGTCTACCTGCCTTTTTTGTTTACTCTGGTTTAACAATTATTGCATCCATTGATAATTGGGAACAGGATGACAAAGGAGAATTGAAAGGATCTTTATTCACTCACTCATGGGTGGTAAGAACTAAAAAGAAACATAGAAAAAGAAATGTTGAATCTAAAGAATTTCGCATTTTCTAGCTTATTCAAGTCTTGATTCAAACACCCATGATCATTGATGGTTTGAGAAGATGTTCAGACTCCACACACAACCAAGAAAGAAAACCTGGCAGAAGCACTCTGACATTTCTCATCATAGCCAATTTGGTCATGTACCTTTGGGAATCTGTGGAAATCAAAAATTCCATTTACATGAAAGGCAGGAAGAACTATTATGGTGAGGATTTCTTCACCATTGCTGGTCACATGTGTTTACCATTAACCATTTTCTACCGTTTTCATTCATCTGTGGCAATGGTTGATATTTGGTCATCAGCTTACAGGCCTGGCTCTCATCATTAAACAAAAGTACAAATAAAATACAGTTGTAATAACTCAATTACAAAATAAAGATAGGAAGAAAGTATTAGTAGTTCTTAGTGTATGCATATTGGTGCAAATTACTTCAGGACGGACAAAGGATGCATTTTGTTCTGGACATTAGGGACTCTGCTAAGATGCAGGATTGACCTAATTTGCACGCCCCTCTGGGGTTTCTTAAGAAAGCAAAACTAGCAGCACTTTGATCGAAGAAGAAAAAGAGCTTACAGAAGAAAAGCATTGACTTATTCATTCATCTAGAACACCATTGCAAAAGGGAGGAGGGAAAATCTCTATTAGATACAACAACCAGACTCTACTATGGACCCTAGGGCAATTTCCCATATTTTCGATAGTATTGGTCCAGGAGGGACACAATAATATTTTGGTACAACGTCTACTCCGCTCTCCTTTATCCACATTTCAAACTCAAAACTACTACAGCCTCTGACAGCCTTCGCTGGCCTCCTTCTGGGATTTTTTGTCCAAAAATTGGCCTTTTCACGTATCGGTCAAAAGAGTAAATGAGTGGCTTTCACAGCTCGTTTTTGCCTCTGCTGCTTCTCAGCATTCTTTTGTTCAGAAAAGCTCCCACCAGAGTCCAATTTAGACATTTCTGCTGAACTTTCTTCTTTCTTTTTCTGTAGCTCTCCCTCCCCTTTAGAAAAATATGAGGCTCTTGATCATCCTGAGCAACCTTCTGCTACGTACTAGATAGTGCCGCGGTGGCAAGAATACCAAATTTGCCCTTTACTGGCTCAAGCAGCTTTATTTTTCAACACAAGTGACGTACATAGGGTAAAAATTCCGAATCTGGTTCACAAAGGCATTTGAGACAACGATAGTCAATGGATTTCATCCAACATAAACCGTTTTGAAAATTCAATTGGGCACCTTCATTCCATCCACAAGAGTAAAGTGGAGATACCAGATCGCATTTTCCACAGTCCACATCGCAATTGCCTTCTTGAACTTGGCCTTTAAAAATTTGACTTACAGTAGATTACCTATTTAATGCCCAATTTAACTCACCCTTAACATAAGCAGCAAATAAAAGATAAAGCAATGCAGTTCTAAACATGACGTTTCTCCTATTGAAATCAGATACCGTTGAAGTCTTCAAAATACAAAGGAATATCTTAAAGCTACCTGATCTATAACGGGGTCAAAAATAAAGTGGTTCACTTCCCTTCATTCTTCCCTTGAGATGCCAATTTGTTTGCCCCATGTCCGATATATTGGAAATCTCACACCCACTTCGGACTAAAGGGAAAATCTTTATTGTTTTCTTGCATGAGAGAATGACTTTTTTTGCTACTTCTTCTTCGATGGTATTTTGGTGTGTGCGCCAGAAAATGATGATCAGCATTCAGTTCACACAATTCTCTCCGACCCATCAAGAGGGATTTTCCCTCTTCCCAATGTCCGTCCTCCTCTTCTCCCTGCTCGACCCTCTCCAGTAGAGTATAACAAGTATCAGGACCTTCCTCGGTTCGAAGACATATTGATCAACTAATCGAATTATTCTCTTTTCCATTCGGTTATTATAGTAACTTGAGAATAATTCTAAGTACCTTGATGCATATCGGATGGACATGGCAAACATCCATTTCTGCATTAGCAAACATATAGTAATAAAGTAGATTTTGACTCTAATTTGAGGAAGTACAAGGCAGCATGTTGGATGGTTTTAGCTTCTTTAGCCAAGGTCCGGGGGCACAGAATAGTAGATGATGATATAGTAGTGAAGCCAAGAAGGATCTTCCATTTGAGAGCATCAGGGTGGAAAGACACATTTTACTACTCTCACTTTGATCCGATTTACTCACTGAGCTTCTTCTTCTAGACTTTGCATCAGGTTGTTAGCTCAGCAGTCAGGTTATGAGCATAAAAAACGAAGGGGAAAAACACGTAAAGGGGCGGCGGCTTTCTTCACAAAGAACACAACTAATTTGATTTCTCAAGAAAAACTCACAGTGGTCTACTATAAGTAGATTGAACAGAAAAGTAAGGACTTATCTAGTGGTGTAAAACCTTTCAAAGGTTGTAGACCACTGTGCTTTAAGGAGTAAGGTCTTAATCAAGTTTGTAAGTTAAGGAAAAATAGGAAAAGTAAGTAGTGGTGGTGGGGGAAGAGTTTTGAGCTTCTGTCCCTTCCTTCTTCATTGTACTCCTCAACTTTTGTTCTTCCAAATTATGAGTGATGTTGTACATCATTTGCACATGACCCTGTAAGTTATTAGCATTAGTCTAAGTGAATGATGGATCCTAATGGAAAGCTAAAAGGAGAAGATGTCTACATAGAAGGGGTAAACATTCTCTTACATTGTACAAATTTGCCTACTTTTGCATTTGCATGAGAAACAAGGCAAGCTCTATTGTCAATATTGCAGAATTTGATCCCTTGAGAAGTTAGTAGAGTCATTCAAACAAAACTCTGACTTCCACAAATCAAAAGCAGACTAATGAAAGCTCGTCTATCAAAAAGGGAAAGCCTTTAATTACTGCTCTTGACTTTGAAGGACAAATGCTTTCTTGATTATATGCATTAGTACTACTACTCATCCATATTCTTGAAACATAAGTGGAGTATGTACTCCAGTATGTTAAAAGCAGAACAAACATGGTCTATTATGCATGCAAGCTAACCTTTTTTCAAATCGAATTTTCTGTTGACTGCTCTATTTTACTACTAAAAGACCTTTTTTTTGTGAGCACACATATTCTACTGCTTTTCCCCCTTGTTGCTGCAAAAAGTCATTTCCACATGGACCCCTCACATGCTCTCAAAGTCATCATCACAAATGATCCAGTAGAACCCCTAAAAAGTGCAAGACGCGAAAATTGCCCATTTTTTACTTGGTAAACTCCCTCTAGTTCTTATAGCAGGTGCTGGAAACAGCATCCAATTTTTTGGCTGTTCACTTGTGCTATTAACGACAATGTCAAAAGTTGGTTCTACTAAAGCTGTTAGCCTCTTTTTTCCCTGAGATCTATGGGCTGGCAAGTAGCAAAGTAGCAGCTCGTCTATATTGTTAGTTTTGCTACACATTGAACCATTTTTATGAGAAGAATGAACGTCAGGAGGCCAGCAAAAGTCGTTTTGTAATAAGTAAGGCTAAAAGGAAAAGGGGAAGGGACTCTTGTGATATTGCTCTCCACTCCTTCTCAGACCCTTGCTACTACCGTTCTACTAAAACTCGTGTACCGTCAAATTACTGCCATTGGAAAAAAAGTTCCTTCCACTCTTATCTTTTAATGACCTGAAACCATCCAGGTATGAACATTCCAAGAGACTTTTAGAATTCTAATTCTTGAAAAAATTCTGAATGACTTACCATTATTCTTCCAAGTCTTCTATTTACGCTTCTGTGACCACAGTGCACTAAAGCTTTGATTCAATTGTTGACGGTGCTGAGCAAGTGAGCCGTACCGCAATCAGCTGACAATGCACGTGAAAATCTAAATCAAAACAAACTGAGTTTATTTACGATTGCAAAAATACTCGTGTTTCAGCAGAAAACAGAAAATCATTACGCGATGCGTCTCGACGAAACGCGGAAGGAGGAAGTGTCAAGAGCGCTCTTTAGCCGCTTACGTCGAGAGAAAGCCCCCCAAATATACCGTCGAAGCCGCTAGTGGCTCTCAGAAAGTCGGTGAGGACTGTTGTGTTGTCGTGCTTCATGCTTTTGCTCCCTTCTAAAATGTGGCCAGATTGAAAACCAAACATATCAAACGACATGGAACTATTGAAGCTTCCCATAGCTCTTCTACTCCTACTTTACTTGAAAGGTAAGCTTGAACGTTACTCTATACTTTTTATTTCCCATGGGACTAGCTTCTTGATCCAAACCCAACAAATAAAAAAAGTTTTTCCATTCCAAGATAAGAAAGGCTGAAACTAAAACTTTTCAAGGATTTGGGCGACTTTGAATACTATTTTCCGATAGGTCAGGAAACTCCCAAAGCCCTGTTATACCAAATACTTGGGTGAATCTTTTTGTTAAAGAAAACAACGGCTCCGGACCCCTGTAGATAAGAAAATTGTGTAAAAAATCCTGGTATACTATCTAGTAGTGAAAACACGTAGATCGTAAAAGAAGAAGGGACTGCGGATAAAACTTCAAAGGGAAAGAAAACGGGAAATTGAGCACATAAAACATGTCCCTAAATGGCCGGCAGAATAGCAACAGTGGCACACATATGGAAACTTGTATTACTCTGATGTATCATACATCAATGTGCAGTATGTATGTATCATATCCCAAGGCCGAAATGCCCCCTTCCAATCTCTATTAGCAGTATTGTTTTCCTTTTTTTTTGTCCAGAATGGCCCTCCTTCCTCCTCCCGCTGCCACTTGCTCGTAACTGTTGAATCTAGGAAATGGGCCAATACAAAATGTGTACTCCATACAACCATGTATTTTATGGCTTGAGTGTGAAATTGGATTTTGAAATATGGCGGATGGCCAGGAATGAATGTTGCCAATGCCATTGAATAGGAGGAGGAAAACCTAAAGGGGAGCAAAGAAGATGCCAAGTGTAAGGGAAAACACGAGGCCATAACTCATCGGGTTACATTGTAGCCTAGATAAAGAAAGACTAGGGCTAAAATGGCTCAAAAATGTCCTAATTCTGTCAGGCTCAAGAGTCCTTCAAAAAGACCTCAATTTATATTTGCTGTACTACTTCAAAGTTCAAATGATGGCAATTTGAAATACTATTTTTGATACTACAGGGTGGAAACAAAATATTGGCCCGGTACTCTATTGTAAGCTAGTAAGTACATAAGACTGGACCGTCATTTTTTTTCCACCCTGTACTGTTGCCAAATAACCCCTTGAAAAACCTGTTTGATTCAAAAGCAAATGGCGTGTATCGTTGCAAAAATTCCTTAGGGTCTCTCCGCTGCTGCTATTTCGTATGGCACTGGAAATAACCTTGGCACGCGAAAGTTGAAACATTTCTATAGCCAGGATAGAATTCATAGTTTGTAGTTTCTCTTTGAGAGAGTGTTTTCAATAGTGCACAAAGCATCTCTGCTTTTGTGGCAAAACTGCACTACTACTAAAGCGATTCCTGCTAGTCTTTTTGGAAGGTTCTTCTGGCCCTCCTAGCATCGATTACTCCCCTCTTTTCTGCACCTTAGTTCCAGAAAAATGTCTGCAAAGTTCTTTTGTGTCCATATTTTGTGCTAAGCATCAAGTAGGGGTACACCACACTGGCAAGGATAGGTACTTGAACTCTATCCAGACCTTTTATTGCAGCAATACTTTTGAACACACTGTGTGTGCAGAAAAGTTTTCCAGATAAGAGGAATCAACAGTTCTATAGGGAGGGCAACAGCTATAAATCACACTTGAGCTTAAATGGTTCGCAGAACCATGTGTAATTGCTTTTGCACTAGCACCATCTAGGTCTTGCTGAAACAAAAAGCAAGCTTTCGGTTCTTCTCATGGGAGTAGCTGATAAAATATTCTGAAGAAAGAAAGCAGATGAAATGGACTATGTATAACATTTGTGCTAGATCATAAAAACCACAAATCTGTCCTTGCTCCATTTTCTATTATGGTCTGACCACCAACCACATTCGAGATGTCGTAAAAAGTCGTGATTTACACACTGAATCGTGACTGTCACAATCCAGAGTTGTAACTTTGATTGACAGCCTTTGGTGTTTCGGTAAAAAGGTTCTTGATTATCCAAATTGGAAAGATACTGTAGTGTAGATATAAGATTATCGATGGATTGAATCAGTGAATCCCCTATCTGGGTTCCCTTGATCCTGTTGTCTGTCATCCACGGACTTAGTCAAGAGATTTTCGCTCTGCTAAGCATACACCCAATACAGACAGTAGGCAATCTGGTAAGCTAAATGACTCACTCCTCAATTTGTCTTGGAGGGAACACCTCATGCATTTATTCAGTTGACGTTTTGACAAAACTTTACTCAAAGTCATGACTCATGGAAAAAAAGTAGAGAAGGAGCTTTCTTGTCAATACAAAAATTCTTCATTCAAAGTTTCTCCCTGTTCAAATTATCGATTCATATGCCAGACAGTATTGACAATCTGATATGCCAGGAAGTAATTTCCATAAAGAGGTTGATATTGAAAAGAATGAAAAACATGATTTGATCAATGTAATACATTACTTACATTACGTGGTAATGTTACTTTTCGTAACGTAATAGTAGATGAGCTACACGTCTTGGTTAATTGATATCTGGCGGCTTTCTAATTCGTAATAGGGTAAAGCAGAATCTTTCCGGGTTCTATTAGCGATTCTTCGCCTTCTTCATTCCCCTTGGCAAAATTGTCTATTGGACCGTAAAGTCCCCGTCTGAGCAGCAGCCCTGCTAACCACCACCAAGAAGGACTCTTTATTGATTTTTCCTTTTTCACCATTCCCTAATTAAGGTAGAACCGAAGAAGAAGAAGTTGAGTTGGAGCTCCCAATCTCAGTTGCTTCACTCACAATCCTATTTTGCCAACTTGTGTTTATTTATCGACATATTTGTCTATCGGAAAGCTAGAGAAAGGGAGCTGCTGGAGATGAACGCGGAAGAAGACTGCTGTGAATTCAAGATAGGGGAAAATCGTTAATCTCAAAGGACAATAAGAATACTTAAGGATGGAAACGGGTGTAAGTGACAACTTCCCAACTCGAAGGGCTCCAACACAGAGAGCTGGAGCCAACACAGTTTCATTTGACGCGTAGACATGGAAAAGGCGGGAGCTTTTTAGATCGCCTCTTCTCTCTTTTCTCGTCTCAAGTTCAGTCTGCGTTTCGCTTTATTTCGAGTGGAACAGACGAGGATCGAGCGAAGCGAGAACCGAGTCTGTGTAGCGAG
>LT728174.1:0-16875 GCA_900157175.1 Oithona nana
CTCCTATCGATGCTATCGATGCCATCGATGCTATCGATGCAAAGTAGTCACGCCCCTTTGAAACCATTGAAAATGAAATTTGATCTCAGTCTAGATGAAGGTTGATGTTGAAAATTGGGACAAAATGGAGCTGCAGGAAGGACGTATGAAGGAAGGGAACGAGGGACCTGATTCCTATGCATATCTGCAAGGATGGACAAGAATATGTAAAAGGCCAAGGTGCCAATGCTTATAACGGCTTATGTCACCAAAAATCACCAGTCCAGAAAGATGTGAGAAAAATTTTCGTTGCTGAAGAATGAAGAAGGAGAGGAGGACCAGCAGCGTTTCCTTCTTCATCAAAAAGTGATGCTCAAGGTCATGAAAGCATTACTCAAGGTCTTCAAGGTCTAGACTAGAGAAGGAAAATTAAATGTTGCAGCTGTTACTAGACATTGTCAAGACATGTTACAATTTACTCTCCAGTCTCCAAGAGCTCCTCCTGACTCCATACACACTGCACTTCCTTCATCAATATGCCCCATGTAGTCAAGCTTAAACAAATTGCTCCTCCCTATGTACTACAACAACAGATGTGGAGAATTACAAAGCCTAAATACAGTCGGAATACAGTCTCTGAAAATCATCATAAAATACACACTTTTTGTGTGAAACTATATCTGAATGTAAAAAGGACATGACAAGGTGTGTCTTACATTTACAATAGAGAGACTAGTGTATTGTATCGCAGAAGAAGAGCCAAATAGAGCTCAAATACAACAATTGTATTTACGTGACAAAGTCTTACCAGGCTGTATCTGTAATGTATTCATGGTAAGAGCCAATAATTCCATCAAAGTTTGTTTGCCTTACTGAGGGCAACAAGATCAGCTTTGTGCTACCTTTGGTTTCATGCCTAGCCTTCTTATAGTATATATCCGAAGAGGACTTGAATAATGGCCTTGACTTTTTATGTGATTAAAGGGCAAAGAATGGCCTCACGGAGATTGCCACTAGGTCCTCTTTAGGGGACCCTAGTGACACAAACCGTCCTTTCTTCTGCTTCTTCTTGTAAAAAAATACACTGCTGAGTGAGTGTACTGAAGAATGTAGATCATGCCTATTTAGTACGCAGTTGTATCGATATTGCTTACACATGGCTGTTCTTTGCAACTTACAACAAAGGTCAAGATGGAAGATACTTCTAGTGGAAAAATGTATTGATGCGTTCTTCATAAGCATGATAATGCTACACATGGTTTGCTTTGTGTATCTTACGAGCAAAATACATATATAATATTTCTCATGCTTGCGGTGCTCAAATATTCTTTTTTGAAAGAACACGTGAATAACATATGTATTTATTGTGTCTGGAATCTGGATTCCTAAATGACGAAGGTCAACTGTCAAGTGGCATCAAGTGGCAACAAGCTCCGGGCTTCTTGCCTACATCACGTGTATTCTTGATACATTTATAATGCAGATTCACGTGTTATCATTTTGGGTACATATTTGGGTACATATCTGACCGATTGCGGATAAGCCCAAAGAATTGTAAGATCAAAGGCCTCTCCAAAGGCTAATATTGTTTTCGAGTACAGATAGATACAAGTTTTTAATGGTAATCTTCTTTGTTTTTGCAGTACACAGGGTACACCGTACATATGTTGTTATTGGAAAAAAATCAAAGGCAATAACTTTGTAGTAGTAGTACTTGGAAAAACTCTCTGTGAGTTCCATCAAAGTTGACCCAAATCCGCTTTACGACAAAACTTTCTATATCCTCACATACCTAGTAAAAAGTAGTAAAGGTTCTTTTGATTGGATTTGTTCATGTTCTGGTCAACAGATGATGAGCGTGAATTATTGATATTGGACATGAAAACTTGATCTTGCTTTCTGACACAATTTTCGTCTTACTTCCGCTTACTTCAGTTTTGTTTGTACTATAATAGGGGAAGAAGAATTCTAGAGAGCCATGGCAAGTTCAATATGCTATGCACTAAAAAAACGAATGCATCAATCATGATCTGCCTGGCTACTACCCGTCCCACTGCCGACCAGCAGGCCGCCCGCCTGACTGATCCAATATGCGTTTCGTGCACTTTTTTTTAGTACGGGATCTTCAACAATTCGCCCCTAAAAAATTCATGTTTGAAAAGCAGTTGCAACTTTTATGTGAAAAACTTTTTTGTCAAAGGCAAGTAGGACGACAGTAGTCGTAGGATGAATGAAAAGCCAAGAAGCTCCTTTTTCAACAAAGTTTGAAAAGAGCAAAAAGCGGCAAGGTGTCAAATGTACAATCTTATCTTTATGCAACGTAGGAAAGGTTATGCAGTAGCAGGCTGAGACATTGAAGGCTCAGCAAAAGATGCAAAAGAGATTTAGCTGAAGCCAAATGTTGCGCATTTCCCTTATCGCCTTCCACGTAGAGAGGAGATAAATCCTACTGGGAAAGTTGCAACAGATCATATAACAAGCAGCTTTCTTTAATGGTTTGCTGAAATGATATTCAAAATCGATAATATTTGAGGATTACTTTGGCTTGGACAAGAGCATCATAATCACAACGTCTTTTGTTGTTGTTTAGAAAGCAGTCATTATCCGATGACTTTTCCCGCAAAAGTAATGGTAAAGGGGAGGGAAAAAATGAGGGGGTCTTGGTCTCTCGTCAATTGGCCATCAGGAGAGAGTGACCACATTAACATTTAGAGGGTGGTCCCAAGAGACCACTAGTACAGAGGTAAACAATTACGCTTTCTCTTACTTCTCTGGTTGTCAATATTCTGCAACTTTTGGGTGATGATTCGATCTACTGGAGAGTAGCACACACGAGAGCATCATTAAGGAGTGGAAGAGCCAAATGCTATTGATGGCGAAGACCACATTAGGGGGGATCTGGGGCACAGTAAAAACATGACAACTAATCCAATAATGAGGATCTCAGTCATTACTACAAAGAGTAGATAATGATGCTGAAGTTTTGCAAAAAAAAGCTTCTGCTTACACTTCTTCAGCATATTTTGGAAAGTTATGCTTGAATCTGTGTAGTTTGGCTATAGGTATGCAAAAAAGGTCGTTGATGGATTATGGCACCCCAGGCTCACAAGTTCATCAAAAATGTAAACAAGCCACACTCTATAAAAGGTCCCACATGCGCCAATCTGACTCTATAGGAGTGATGTTATAATGCTTCGAGGTATGTACTATGCTATGGAGTATGGACTAGGACTTGGACCTAGACAATAATATCCCAAGGCAAATTGAAAAATTTGGAATAGTAAAATACAGGCTACTCTCCTCGGCGTGCGTCTGCACCTAAATGTTTTATGTCCAACAGATTACCCTTACGACACGTATGTAGTAGATACGTCGTACATCGATCATCAATCGAGCTAATGTCAAAAAATCGGAAGAAGGGGCTTCTTTCATTGATCCCTCTCATCTTGGAAAAACCTGAGGGATTTGAGATCACGTGCAAATACTTTCAGTTCCCGATAGAGTAGTACTAGTCTCATTTTCAGAGTTGAGAGTAGTAACCGAGCGAATAGGGGGAGATGAGATGACCAGATGCTACACATCATCTAGGTGAGTCACCAGAAAAGAAAATAGCAATGGATTCTTAATCACCTTCACACCCACGAGATCAAAGGGGAGATTTAGTCTGTCCTCCGGTCGGTTGGTCCAATCTAAAATTCAATTAAACTCAAATAAAATGCCAACAGCAATATTGTTTTTCTTGATGATGCAAGTGAGGAAGTAGGAAGAAACCCTCTCTACTCCACCTCCTTTTGCCACTACAGTTAATCCCAGTTGTCTACACACCCTTTTTGCTTGCGCATGACAATTGGGATCCTTTGATTGATTGCACACACTCGTTTCTGTTTATTGTTGGCACATAAGCTGGAAAGAAGGGTTGTTCTCGCGAATCCTTGCTGCAATCAGAACAGCTCAGCAAACATAAAGAATTCCCCTACCTTACTTTTGCTTAGCTTGATGATCCTCGTTGTTGTATCCAGGTTTGCAGCTAAGATTACAAAGTAGAGAGAGGAGAAGAAGGCTCTATGGTTACAAGGACCATCAAATTGGTTTCGTTGGTGACAATGCTTCTATTTTGAGAGGAGAAGAGAGAAAGTTCTTAGAGAGAGAAGTAGAGGTAGGAGGAAAAAGGGTGGAAAGTGTCCTTAGAATGCATTTCCATTGGCTAGCAATGCATCATCATCCCTTTGAAGTTTCGCGCGCTGTGTTGCCTTCTTATTGTCCTGCCCTGTAATGAGATTTTCTTGGCAAAAACCTCCACGCTTGAACAAAAGGGGAGCGAGCAGACAACGCTGGGAACATCGTTGACGACGACGACAACGTTGTACTTTTCCACAACTCAGCGGATTTATAAAGGAGGCCTGCTGCAGCCTAGCCTACTGCTTTGATGAACCTATTGTGTGGATAGCTAGTCAGAAAACCTTGTTTTTTGCTTTCAAACAGGATTAGCTCTTCATTTTTCTTCTCTATGGCTCTTAATGAATAGTAATAGTAAGACAATCTTCAATAAAGCATGAGAGGTAGAAAGCAACTAAATCCCAAAGAAGACTAATCCTAGTTACAGTAACGGCGTAGGAGGACAACAAATGTCATAGACTCTTATAATAACGAAGAATGACGAAGTTTTGGAAGAAGCAGTCAATGTTGCATGCTACTTAGAGTCTCCTGCTGCTGCTGCTCTTCTGCTAAAAAAATCACTGACGTTGACGTTTTCGTCTGCATTAGCAAGTAATTTGAGAGGACTTGATACTCTACTAAATATTTCAAAGGCTTTATCTAAAGCTCTGAAGGGGGTGCATTCCCAGACTCAAAATGAGTTTGTCATTCGATTGAGAAATCGATTCAAAAACTTTATCAGATAGTGAGCTGTCACTATTAAGAATTGAATCGGCAACTTTCCTTCCCTCCTCCTCCTTTGCATTTATTCTGAAGGGTAAATCAACCAGGATTTGCCTTTAATTCCAACCAGCAGCATAAGTCCCCCTTCTTCCCCCCACCCACATACAACCCTGCAAGTGTACTACAAATCCCCCTTTTATTTATCATGCTAGACTGAAAATATCGAGCAAAGAAAAAAAACTTTTTAATTACTGTCATGCCAGAACAGAACCAAAACTTTTTATCCTATTATGATTGACTTTGTGGACAGAAACAAGAAGGAGGATCGGAAGGGAAGTAGTAAACTAGAAAGCCTGCTTGACCTTATTCCTTTTTCCACTCAAAAGCTCTTATGATCCTCTAAAAACGAGTTGAGTTGTTAGCTTAGCTCTTTGGCATCATGGCACAAATGATTTACTTCAGATCATTCATCATTCCATAGCAAAAAAGTACAGAAACTTCGTTAATGGCAACGCAGGTAATTTTCTTGAGTTGTACAAGAGAAGAGCAGGAGCACAACAGCTCTCCTCTTGAGAAATGTATCCAGATAAGTTAAGATGATGATACAACAATTGCTTGTGTGTCTGTATTTATGATGAATACATCTGCTAGAGTAGTCGTGAAGGTTTTCTCCTGTTCTGTTCTACCAGATAAAACTAGATCAATTTCCGACCTTGTCGTCAAGCCTCTTGTTTTCTCGGCACCGCTGATGATAGACCCTCCAGAAATGGGAAAAACAATCAATACACGTGCACCACCCAATTTTATCAAAGATTTTCACAATAATACAACTGATGAAGGCTTTTTATGTATCCTAATTGTCTGAAGAAGACCGAGTTTTCGTTTATCAATTAGTAACCAATACTGCGGTATTAATCATGCTTTTCGGTAATACACAACCAAGGTCAAGCAGAAGAGTAGCAAATACAAATAGATATACATACAGCTAGTTGATTGGTGATTGGAACAATACACGAAGGACCATAAAAAAAGACAACAGTGCAGGGACTCAAGCCAAGATATCGCAAAGACAATGCAACGCATTTCTCATGACTGAAGATCTTCTAGAACGAAGAAGAGACCATTAGCTCCCACTTGAAGAATGCATTGCTGCGTCTGAAGAGGAGGTATACTTCGTGTTGAGATAGATTTTGGCACCCTTAGACATGGTAATTAGGGGCGATTTTGCATGGATATTGTAATTTTCCGCCAGTCTTCAGGAGATCCTATATACGCAATAATCGTAGGGTTGAGTCAACAATGCGGAACGGACGTCGCTATAAAGGTTTTCCCCCATGCTTTTCGGTTTTCCTTTGGGCAAACCATATTGACAGGTTTTCCTGACTCAACGATCTATCAATGGGCTAATATGCAAAAATAATGATAGGGGAGCCAACCTAGTCAAACATTGCAGCGCAGAACTCTAAGAGCCCAAAACTACTGCAATAAGGTAATGAATGTACAATGCAGTAAAGTAAAAGGGAAAGTTCAATATTGGGTAAAGCAACAAATGAGCGTTAAATAAAACTGTAGTCCTAAAATAATTACCGTTGTATTCAAACTGTTCCTGCTGTACTATACAAATGTATTGAAGACATTGTTCAATTACTGTGTCTGGCTGCTAACTCTGAAGGTTGTCATTATTCATACCTACAGTCTTGGCACATGAAATCAATTAAACCATAGGAGAAGTGCGAATACTCTACATACACTTCACTCTTCAGTTCAATAAATACAAAAGGGACTTCCTGTTGAAAAATAACAAAAATGGGAATGTTTAAGATTAAGTTTTGGGGGATTGAAGAAGTGTCAAACATTAATCCATACGTCTCCCAAAGCTCTGACAGATGACACGTGTCTTGACGCTTCTCAAGTGACTTCTGGAGTTCCCTTGAGGCAACGAAAAAAAATCCTAGGTGTGACCCAAAAAATGGGGTTAGGATGTCACCATCAAAATGTATTACGTACACGTAAGTGAATGTGTCGTTTGGGGAATTTACGCAGCCAACGTAACTTAGTGTAACTCGGATATTGCCTTGCTCTAAATATTCATGGTGTTGTGGAAGAGGGATCAGAATGGCAAGGAAAAAAAGAGGTGCTTTCTAATTCATAAAACACCAAAGATTCTAGCTTTGCAGAAAATAATGTACAAAAGGCAAGGAAAAGAAACTCATGTGTGCGTCATTACTACGTCAATATCTAAGGCTTACAGAAATGCATTTTTAGCAGCATGGTAGCTGATTTTCCTTCCTTCTCACGTCTGACCTTATTTGCCATTACCACCGCCAGCACCACCACCCCCAATTTCATTCATCCTTCCATAATGGCTGCTTCGGTGGCACACAAAAACACCAATGTGTCTTTTGCTCCTCGATGCATTTTCTCCTACATTCATCACTTTTGGGACCCTAGGAGCAATATTGCATCTCTGCTTTCCTTCTCTACATACACAAAGCATTCATAGTTCTTCTCTGATTATGAAATTCTGAAAATTATGAATTCTGCGTAATTGGCTGTTTCGTAACAGTTGGAAAGTGTTACGTGAGAGGTATCACATGAGAATGTGTCGTCGTCGTCGTCGTTGAGCTTGCCTGAAGATGCATTAAAGCTACCAATCCAAGAAGTTTATACTTCTTCTTCTCTTTCTCTCTTCCAAACTTGATTAGAATTATAAAGTTGCAGAGAAGGAGGAGAGGAGCATGTGAAGAAGAGATAGATGAGAAACAAAAGAAACAAGTTTCAATGAAAACTTTCAAAGACTTTTTTCACCCATTCCAAATGAAACATATGGCTCGGCTCGCTCTATTAATGTGAAAACCTTGAAATTATAGAAACAGACAAAAATTTCTTTTGTCTTCATGAAAAAGACAGTCTAGTCATAAAGAAACAAAAGAAATTATGATGGTCTATGGGAAAGAACTTTGCCCTAGATATGTTATTTGCCTTTGACATTCAATTCTTTGCAGCAGCAGTTCGCAGTTGCAGTAAAGTGACGATTTCTTCTTTTTATGGCGTACTAAATTCAAAGAATTTTCAATTCATGGAAGGTTCAAAGGAGCAGCAATTGAAAAATTGAAATTGGGAAAGATGAGTCAGCATTCGACTATTTTAGTCGTCCCAAAAGTATGCTTACCAGCAAGTAGTTGCTTACGTGCTGTGTGTCTCCACTTAGAAAGCCTTTTTAGAATACCCAAGAGATATAGTGGAAAAGAGGGTTTTTTTTTGCAATTTTCTATCTCCCTTTTTTTGGGTCGGGGTCCGCCGGCCGCTGGAGGATTCAGGTCACTTCATTTCGTAGAATTGTCCTCCATTCAGCGGTTCCAAATGAAATACTACCTACGTTACTAAGTTAGTGCCAACTGCCAAAGCAATTTTGCACACATCTAGAATCTGGTCCATTTCATCTTTATTGCTTTCATATGAGATGAGAGGAACATGAAAACGTTCAATTTACATACTAGTAATTTCTGCTCTGGAGGCTTTCAAATTGCATTTACGTTTATCCCAATCCTTCGTGTCATTTGTCAAAACCACATTTGGGCCTTAACCATAATATCAGATGCATTGAAAACCAGGCTTTCACTATTACTGACAACAGAGATCTAAAGCTAATGAAGTGTTTTGCTACTGCTGACTTCTGGCTCATCTGGTTTCCTCAAATCATCTAAATTAGATGAACAGAGGAGGAAAAAAAGGAAAAACATTTCCAACAAAACTGGAAAGCAAGTAGGTACCCCTACAAAATCTCGAGTAGTTTGGTCTTTCAAGAAGGCCTAAAGGCCAGAACCAAGAGGGTGGGACTTGAAGGAAAAGTAGACTAGAGCGAGAGCGTTTCAACGGTACAGTGGAGTGCCGATTTTCCGACTGTAAATATAACGAAAAATGCCGATTTAGTGAACTCACTGCTGCTGCTGACCACTTTATTACTGTTATGTTATGAAGTAAAATTACTGTAAATATAACGAACAATACCGATTTAGCGAACTTTTTGGTGCTGACCAAAAAGTTCGTTAAATCGGTAGTCTACTGTACTAAAAAAATGGTGATGTTCATCGCCGTTGATTTAGTGATTGAATGTAATCATTAAAAAATAAAAAATAAAATTTCACTTTTGGAGATATATCAAATCATCATATAATGATTATCCAGTTGGTTAGATCAGCTCAGGTGATAACTCAACTTGACGTAGCAGTTATCAATTTTAAAGTAAGTAGTATAAAAATTATTTCAAAAAATTGAAATCTGAAAGGGACTTACATATTTGAAATCAAGTTTAAGAAGATGACAAAGAAAATCAATTTTAAAGGTAGCAGAATAAAAATTATTTATTTACTGAACGGTACTTTTACATATTCTATGATTTCGTGAAATTATGAAAATGGCAAATTAGGACCATTTTACAGTATGTTGTTTAAAAAATTAGGTGTAATGTATGTGTTGATAGTTACTGTGAATACATAACGTGGTCGAATTGGCCATCGTTGATTTATTATTTGTATAAAATTCGAATACAAAAAATAAGTTTCATAGAAAAAGACAAATCAGTATCAAAAAATATTCTAAAAATATTCACTTTGAAAATTCACAAAAATCTGGACTTAAAAATAAAAATAGTCAAACCCAAAAAAAATCTCGAACTGAAAAAAAAAAAAAAAAAAGTATTATCTGTGAGCAACTAATTTTCAATTGAAAAAAATCAAATCAGAGATGTTCCAATACTCAATGAAATAATTCAACCCAAAGTAATCTTTGCCAAAGTGTCACTCTTCTACTGTCCTTTAACGGACAACTTTCAAACCGTACTTGCGGCTTGGCACTTCTTTGTCAGTTTCATAACTGCTAATATTTTCAAAATAAACGATGTTTTGATATTTGGGTAGAAAGCCTACTGCATCTTTTCTCTCATTTCATTAATCTGTATTTTTGAAATAAGATTTACCTTATTGAATCCTTAACAAATTGCACAGTTTTCTAAATGAATAAAAGTTAGTGCAGTTATAGCGTACACAAATTGCCTCTACAATACTACAACCATAAATCTTGTAACTTCGAATACAAAAAGTTGTGTACCATTACATAAGAGAGACATATTGAATTCAGCTTGCTGAATAAGCAACTTTTAGAAGTTGTATAG
The DNA here is from genome assembly GCA_900157175.1 of Oithona nana. Classification (NCBI taxonomy): domain Eukaryota; kingdom Metazoa; phylum Arthropoda; class Copepoda; order Cyclopoida; family Oithonidae; genus Oithona; species Oithona nana. Next base: position 10,031 of record LT728174.1, read on the forward strand.
TGGAAGAAACGTAGTTTTTTATGAATACAGTGGAGTGCCGATTTAACGACTGTAAATATAACGAAAAATGCCGGTTTAGTGAACTAACTGCTGCTGACCACTTTATTACTGTTATGAAGTAAAATTACTGTAAATATAGCGAAAAATGCCGATTTAGTGAACTTTCTGGTGCTGACCAAAAAGTTCGTTAAATCGGCACTCCACTGTACTACTCTCGCAGAAAAAAGGAAAAAAAAACTTTCTGCAAGTTGAGGTATCCTCTCAGGAGTGGAACTTAGGTCAGAAGTGCATCTAAGTTTCCTTTAGGGTTGATGCAGAGAAAAGTCATTCTGTGGTTGAGAAAAGAAAAAAAAGTAAATTAGGCACTTCTGGCATTTCGTGATATTCAAATTCTATGCAAATTATTTTTCTTACAAAAATACAAAAAAGCCAAAATGAGGGTTGAGGCTTGATGGGTAAAAGAAGTGGTCTGCAGTGACTAGGGTTGGGAAATTCCCGGAAAATTTCAGTTCCCGGGAACGGGAATTCCCGAAAATTGGCTAATTTTCACCTTTTGGATAACAATAAAGTTTGATTCTAAACCAAAAGCAAAATCTAGAACAGTGAGTGAATTTCTTCCGTACAGTACATGCATAAAAAAGTTTTTTCGGGAAATTCCCGGGAATCAACTCTAGCAGTGACATTGCGGTTGACAACAACTTAGGACTTTATTTAAAAGAAAGTCAACCCGAGCGTAAGTAGCGAGTATCCGCTGCTGGGAGGCCTCGGTTTGCGAGTAGTTAGATAAAACACTGTAAGCGCAAATGAATACAAGAATATCAAAAGTTTGCTTCTTCAATTAGTCAAGGCTCATTGACTACTGTACTTGAACTTGCAACATTCAGGCTTTCAAAGAAATTACATTTTGGCCAACAGAAACTCTCTTCTTTGCTATGCTATGCAACTGTTCTATGTCCTTTATTTTTAATGGCTGTTTCTCGCTGTTGTGAAAAGGCACAAATAGGGCAAAAAATATGGTTGAATATAGTAGTTTGCTACTCGCGCTACTTTGCCTCCGGCTTTGCCAGGAAAAGGAGAGACCAAGACGCATATTTTGCATAAAATCCTATTACAAAACCCGAGAAGACTAGGATGATGCTGGTAGTAGCTTTCCAGTTTTAAAGCGGAAGAAGAAAAAGGACTACTTGAAAATGCATTTTTCATACTATTTCAAATGCGAAGGATGAAAAGGAAAGCAAACTTCAAGTAGTCAATGGCTTCAAAAGCTCTTACTCATATCCTAAATTGAAGACGTATTGACATTTGGTTTTTGGTAGTAGTACACGAGAAGTAAGCGATATTCGATATTCTGGATGAGAGACGTATCGACTTTAATGAAGTGTTTTGATGTCAATCAATATTTCGTTATCAAGCCCATCATCAAAGGTTTTGTTGAGTTATGACTGTTATAACTGACAATTCCTTGCAACTTGCAAACAGACTTTCTTCACTGCTGGCAAAATAGTAATTCGAGTGATTCGTAATGTGTAACTGGTCAAATCATATAAAGCGCAATAAAACTTTTGCAATCACGCAACCTTGCTGCTAGGAAGTTATTCCGGATCCATATAAAATGAATGTGACTTTCCTACATCAAAAATTAGAGCCAACTTGGATTTTTTAGTTTAAAGAAAGCAACAGAATGTGCGATTTTCATCATTCATAACTTTATTTGCAAAAAATTTCCAAATATGCATCATTTTAACCTCTATTTTAACGTCTATCATTCGTTCCGTTTCCTCTTTTGCCAGAAAACAAATGTTTAGGCATTTTGGTGGTAATTTTGCGATCAGATTCGCCACTTTTACCCCACTTGTTGAACTTGTTGTTCTGCATTTTCTTTTCCATTTTCTTAATCTTGACACCTGTGGCAGCGTCCCGGATTCCAGACTTGTCACGGGACATGCTGCGGCGAGCCATAGGTGCATCTTCATCCATCTTGGCTTTTTTAACGTCCCTGGAAGCTGAGCGAGCTTTACGCTTGGTAGCGCTGTTAGGAGTCTTGGCAAACTTGGCCTCTTCTGTTCCAGTCATGTCAACACCCAAGGCCGTAAATTCTGATTTCAACCTGGACACACTACGTGAGCGTTTGACAGGTTCTGACGTACGTGGCATGATAGGTTTGTTGGTACGATCAATTCTCCTATCATTTTTCATCAATTTCTTTTTGATGCGGATTTTACCAGCCAAGGTTCGGATCTCCTTCATATTGTCATCTTCCTCCTCGGATTCGATGTCATAGTAACCGGATTGGTCACGCAGTTCTTCCTCCTTTTCCAGAGCTTCAAGTTTATCCATGATGTCTGGGTCGATGTAATCGGCAATATTGTGGCCTTGCCAATGTTCCGGAATAACGTCGTATTTTTCCTCTTCATTGGCCAACATGAACTTTTTGTTGAAATCCAAGGTGTAATCAATGTCCAATTCCACCTCCAAATCTCGTTCGGTTTTCTTTTTACTCTTCTTATCGACATCAGTTTCCATGGTGAAGTCATCATCATCCTCATCGATGTCATTTTCCACTTGCTCTGCCAGTTTCTTATCCTTCTTTTCACGCAATCTACGTTTAGCATTCTCAGGTATGAAAGCTGGACGCGTTTTGTCATCGCGTTTTTGTGGCTCTGCCACGTGAATCCTATTGAGGATTCCATCTGCCTTTTTGGTCTTGAATTTCTGCTCTACGCGATGTTGCAACAAAATCTCACAAGCTTCAATTTTGACCTCCATAACGGAATTTTCATCGTCTTTGTTGGACATTTCCAAGACCTTACCATTGTCTGTATCAGCCTCCATTTGTTTCAAAACTGCTTTTTTATCTTCGGCTAAATTGTCCCTCCAAATGTCAGCTTTGTTTGCCACCACAACCAAAGGTTTGTTAGCAAAAAGTGGTTTGATGTTATCAAACAAACTTTTCTGAGCTTCAAGAGTGTATCCACATTGTTCACTAGGATCCGTGATGTAGAGAACTAAGGCGCGAAGATGAGCCAAAGCAGTAATTGCTTGCATTTCAATGGTGTTGCGATCCTCAAGAGGGTGATCCAAAATCCCAGGAGTGTCGATGATTTGCCACTTCATGTATTTGTGGTCTGTGTGTCCAACAAACAAGGATTTGGTGGTGAAGGCGTAAGGTTGAACCTCCACATCAGCTCTGGTGATCTTGTTGATGAAGCTGGATTTTCCAACATTGGGGAATCCACAAATGATGATTGTCCTGGTGTTGGGATCAATGCTTGGCAGACGGCTCAAATGTTGTCGTACTTGCTCCAAATAAGCCAAACTCTGACCTTGCCTTTTCATAATGGTGGCCATACGTCCCAACGCAGCTCTTTTGAGTTGCTTGCACCTGAAATACATGATTTACTATGTGAATCTCAAAAATTCTAACAAAAAATTTGGTGAAAACATTACCTATAGAGTGAATCTCCATATTTGAGCAATCTCACATAATCTTTGGCCACATTGTCAATCAAGTGTTTGGCAGTATTCAGTTGTCCCAATGCCAATTTGTAATGATCTCTGTCATACAAAACATTCATCAGATCAGCATAAAAAGGGTGGACATCTTCCAATTTGGGAAACTCGGAGAGAATCTGAGCCAATTTCTCGCTGAAGTTACTTTGAGTAAACTTCACTTTTCTCATGTAAAATGAGCGAATCCGGGAGATTTTGTAATGCCTATGGATCACAGTTGGTGTCTTTCGTTGGGTTTTAGACAAGACAACGTCTGTAAAGTCCTTAGACGTGGGAACAATCGCAATTTTCTTGAAATTGTAGTACGCCATGATGTCTTCTCAATTCCTACCACGATTTGTTATGATTTTTAACATGTGCGTGTATTTCAATCTCAGCCGGCGGCGGAATCGGCTGTTTGGGCAGACCCAGACCGCCGTCTAAATAACCAAAAATCACCAAAACAAACAGAAAAACGCCATCATTTTCTGTTACTGAAATTTTCTCGTGAAAAGGAAGTAACTTTTACTACTGAGAGGCAGGATCTCTAATAACAAATACAAATGTGAAAATTTCGCGTCAGAATTGAACAGAACTCGGACAAGATATAAAAATGAGTGCTAATACAAAACCTTTCAAGGATTTCAAGTGGATGGGTTTCAAATCACACATGTTGGCCACCATGGCCAAGTGGCGTGAGGCCAATCACTTCACCGACGCCGTTTTTCAATGCGTAAGAATTTGGCGCGCTTATGAAGTAACTTTGAAGTAAAAACTTTAAAAAAAATATTTTCAGGTTGATGGGACCGTATCCGCTCACAGACTGATCTTGGCCGCAGCCTCACCTTTATTAAAAGAGGCCATGTACCAAGAAGTCTTGGAAGATGATCTCGTTATTTTCTTACCTGACGTTTCAACCTCAGTGATGACCTCAATTTTAGACTTGATTTACAAGGGCCGAATGACAATCACACCTCAAAGTACTTGGGCCATCCGGAGTCTGGTGAAGGAGCTCATGATCAATGCCGAAGATGTCAGTGTTGTAAATTCTGGTTCAAAAAAACCTTTGACACCTGTCATCAGTCATGTCCAACAACAACAACCTAACGTCAATGTAGATGAAGAGCAGCGAAGCAGTCGTAAACGAAAAAGAGACTCCATTGGCGACACTCCAAAAGCATCCAAGCTTGCTAAACCTAATAACTCTGCCTCATCCAAAGGTCGCGGCAAAAAGTCCAAAAATAAAGGAAACCATCGAAATTCTGCAGTGGTGGGTGGAAGTAACGAAACATTAGATGAATCTTCGGGCTTCCATGACTTCGAAGATGTTGAAACTTGGGTATGCGCCATTTGCCAATGTTACGATCCTGTCATTACTTCTCCTATCAAATCTCAAGATCTACAAATGACTACTGAATGGATTGGTTGTGATTGTAATCGCTGGTACCATCAGTATTGCACCAAGCTCAAAAATATCGATGATTCATTTTCGTGCAAACAACTCAATCGAGAATGTCTACCTCTCTAAAAGCTCTTTCTCTGAAGTACATACAATAAATTAAACATTTATTTGGTAAAAACATCCAAAATGGTATCATCATCAGTCATCATTTTCAATTGTCCCAAGAATGGCAATAGCTTCCATGTTGTCCATTTCATCTTCGACACACAGAGGCTCTGGCAAAGTAGCCATTCTTTGTAAATGTTTCTGGACCACTTCGATCGAATTCAATTCAATATGATTTGTACCTTGAACTACTAAAAATGAGTAAATTCTGCCTCATCCCAGCAAACTTAATTTCTGTAAGAAATTTACCTTCATTTTGTGAAAGGATTTGACCTTGTGGTAAGGAAGGACTAGAGACTTCCGAAGCTTTTCGCATACAAGGACAATGTTTCTCAAGTATGGACCAGAGTTTTTCACGAAAAGCTCGACCAACCATACAGTAATAGACAAAATTCACAGACGAATTGGTGATGAGCAGGGCATTGCTAATCTAAATTAGATTGATGGCTTAAAAGAAGTGTAAAGTGGTATAGTGAAACATTAGAACTTACTTCATTAGTGTACCGGCCCCATGCGGGTAGTGACCAAGCAGTGTTTAGATTGGCTACACAATAAATCACCCATTGTGAGTTCATAAATTCATAGATATTGATACACATTCTGAAATGAAAGAATCATGAAGGTTAATTATATCATCATAGTCATTATGGGAAACAATTGATTTTTTTTTACTTCTTTCTATCCTCCTAATGTATAATGCATGGAAGTACACCTGGTGTATTTGAATAACACACACTTGATCACTCATATGTAGCTTACTACTTACCTAGGGAGATGACAGCAAAAAAATGTCATTGTGATGCAGCACAGCATTATAAACAAAGTCCTCTCCCGACTTGCTTGGTATAAGGGATTTTTTGGTTGTACAACTCTTGTTCTCGCAGTACCATTATTCAGTGAAATTCCATTGCTCATGTCAAAAGATACCTTCTGCTGCTGCTGTTGAACCGATGTTCTAGATGCGGCTACCTTTTGAATTTGAACTCGTAATTCTTGTGGTCGATTTACTGATACTGTTGGTTCATCTTCAGAATTTTTCACTCGCATACGGGACATAACAGATTGGGCACGAGTGAAGTTGTTGTTTCGATAATAAATGAGGATCTTGGCATTGAAAAAGGTGAGAGCAATCAAAGGAACCAGTGCAGTGGCAAAAAGTCGAAACCACATGCAATAGTAGGTCACGTAGCTGTAAGACCATCGATGCCGAGCATATCTGCAAATTAGATCAAAAGTTATAGAGTAAGCTTTCTTGCCTAAAGGCTTTTGCACCTACCTATATGCATAGGTTTCACTTTTGGAATCGTATGATCCTTCCAGCTCAAAGAATCTTGGGAATTCTATGAGCAAAGTTAATACAATGATTCCAATCAGATAAAATCTGAACTTCCGATGAATTTGGATGGTCCGATGACAAATACCCAGGTACCTTTCAGCGGCTATAGCAACGCAAAGGTATGTGGATCCCGTCATTGACAGACCAGCAAATGGATATATGATGTAGGGAAACATGGCTTGGTAAAAAGAACTTTCATATCTGCAACACAAAGGAAAGCTAATAAAAACCAGGAAACAGCAGTAACGAGATGTGTAAGGCAACATCCTCATGTTTCTGTCCGACTCCAGACTTTGCTAAGCTCTATCTACTTGGTGTTAAAGGTCCGCCCAATCTGTGTGTCTATAACCTACACCTAGACCTCGTTATAGTTGAGTAGTCCATATCGAATCTTCATATATATTAGTGGTCCCCTTGTCTGTCCTGTTGTTTGAAGCTTATTCACGGCTAAAC
>LT728175.1:0-16501 GCA_900157175.1 Oithona nana
CTTGCGTAAATATGACGACGATTAATAAGGGCAACCTAATACTTTTGGGCTTTTTCGATATTTGCAGACTTGATTGGCTTTTCTCGAACTATTCTTCATGAATGAAATGGTTGCATGATGTCAAGTGATAATTTGATGATGATAGTCCATCATTTACTCAGTGGTCAAGAGGCTAGAGGTCGGCAACTTTTTACTATGAGGCGAGAACTTCTCATATTTCTGAAACATTTGAAATGTGACGGGATGATTTCAGATTTTAGATTAGTCAACACCCACGTGCTTCTTAAACTTCAACCTTTCTAAGCCTTTTTTTTCCCTGAAAGCGTTAATTTAATGGTCACTTTTTAGACCAGAAATTAAATCTCTGTCTAAGGATGGGCTGAGAAGAAAGAAAAAAATTGGCCTGTCAAAAGAGTATATTTTAGAACTTTATAAATAGAGGAGTATAGACCTGTTATATACACACAACAGACTAGAGATTGCACATTTTTAATCCTTTGGAAATACTCAAGGATTTCTTCAGTCAGTTACATTCAGTAATTCTTCTGAGGGATCTTCGATTTTTACGTTTCCACGATCATGTGTTTTCAAGTGAGCTTTCATGTTGCAACCCAGTGCGAAACGTTTGCCGCAGACGTGACACTCATGGGGTTTTTGTCCTGTGAAAGAAAGAAAGTCGAATGTAAGCAAAACTAAAAATTGCATTTTTAAAAGTCGAGTCTGGAAAGATAACCAATCCATAAATTACTTACCAGTGTGCAAGAAAAGGTGATTTTTCAAGTTAGTCACTTTACTAAATCCTCTATCACAAATGTGACATCGGTGTGGCCAAGAACCATTGTGTATGTACATGTGAGATTTCAAGTCACCAGGAGTGGGAAAGGATTTCTGGCAAAGTTCACATTTGTGCGGTTTCTCCTGTAATTAACAATGCAAACGTTTTTTTAGTAGCCGCTTCTCTTCTTGGGCTGCAAAGTTGCTTCTGTCCAACTAGACAGCTTCTAAATTGGCCTATCAACTAAACCCCTGATTTGGACCAAAAAAGGGTCCGAAATTCCTTTTCTTTTTCATCAATCTATCACAAAAAGAAGATCGGGTTCCCTGATAACTTTTTTTTTTTTTTGTCTGCTCAACGCAAAAAAAAATCCAATTTTTCTCAAATACCTAAAAATTCAATCAACACTGGCTAAATTCAGAAAAATCTCCAAAAGTCTCCTCATTTTACAACTCATTTGAACGGCTAAATGAGTATGCAAATGAGGGCAATTCATTACCTTGACATGTGTCATTCGGTGGTAGTACAAATTGCTTGAAGCAGTGAATCTTTTGCCACAAGTGGCGCATTCGTGCGGTTTTTCTCCACTGTGAATTCGTCGGTGAGTATTGAGGCTGGAAGAGGTGGAGAATCCCTTTTCGCAAATATCGCAAACATGAGGTCTTTCTCCCGTATGCGTCCGCAAATGTCGGTTCAATAAACTTGGACGATCAAAGCATTTGCCACAAAAACTGCAAGGAAGCATTTTCTTGGCATTTCTTGGAGATGAGGCGGATTGTGGTTTCTTGCTACTCCTCATGAGTGCAGTGGGTGTGGGGGGCGGACTTGGCGGAGTTTGTGTCACGGATTCTTCAGAACTGGAAAGTCCAGAGTCACTAGAAATGGACACCCGGTCTTCTAAGTAGAGGCTGCTACTGCTGCTGGGGCTCATTGGACTTGAGGACGTTCGAGGGTGTGGGAAAATTAGGGGCAGCGAAAGGTCAAGTGGAGATTCTGGAATTTATAACATTTTTGTCAAATTACGAAAAAAATTAGCGATATTCACCAATTTTCGATTTAAAAAAAAAACATACCTTTGATAATAGCTTCCATAGCTCGTTTGAGTTGTGCAACCTGTTGTTGTTGCTCATTTTGGGCAGCATCAGCCGGAATATAGCTGCAAATCAGGTCTGTATTTGGTGCGATATTTTCCGTGGTTTCATACACCAGCTGTCCAGTATGTGAATTTTTGGTACATCTCAAATTGACTGTATTTAGACTGTGACTAAAAGTCAAAAAACGGGTCCAGGCGCATCTTCGTACTCGTTTGCCACCTTGGTTACTATCTTCGGTGTCGATGGAATCGTAGCAAGCATGAATCTACAATTGGAGCAATATCAACACTGTGTTTAAAAATTGTCAAAAAGTCTCAAAATAGTTTGATAAACGCCATCTAGCCCTATATTTAGCGTGCATATCCAAAGTTCAAGAAGAGAGACTATGTAGTCATCTGTTGTAATTGTCATCTTGAGAGATGATTACTATGAGTGTGGCAGAAGGTGAAACTGGCATCTTAGGGCATTTTTATTTGGAAAAGTTGGCTACAATAAGCGCCATCTGACGAAAGTAGCCAAGGCAATTACTAAATGCATCATTATCTTAAAAAAAGTGGGTTAAATGTAGTGTGTCAATTGGTCATTAGCGGTGCACGCGAGCATGAAAGATCTAAAGTAGTGATGACAATTTGGTTCCGCGCAGCGCAATTTTACCCTCCATAAAAGTATGAAGAAACGGCATCTAGCGTCTTTTTTGTGTGTGCAGATAATGCCTGTCAGGGATGTTTATTGTCAGACCCTTCAAAAACGATCAAGTTGTCATTTCTTGGCTAGGGCACAAAAAAGGGTTGATCTTATTAGTCGCTTTATGATGGGAAATTCAGTAAAACACAACAACAACAAAGGAAGTGAAAAAAGTCTTAATTGTTTCCTCAACACAATTTTTAGAAGGGTTAATTTGGGTTTATCAAGATGTACAATGTCTCTACCGTCTCGACATCTTTTTTTTGTGGGTTTTAAAAAAAAAGGTTTTTTTTTCATATTGTTTGTCATTTTTTTCAGAGAAAAAAAAATCCTGACTTCATCGTAATGTGTTTATGTCTTCTATTGTCAAAGTTCCAGATTTTTTGACAAGGTAAAAGTTCTCCCGGCTATTCAAAAGAATTTTCGGGTTTTTACAGTCTCAAATTAAGAGGTGATTGTCGTCACACTTAAAAAAAAAAGAGAGAGATGCTCTTTTTTTGCTTGAAAGCAATGAAATTGGCCTTTGATTTCTTTATGACACTCCTAAGGCTTTGTCCAGATAACAAAAAAGAATCTCCTTCTTCTCCGCTAAGATTTGAAGCTCTACTTTCCTTTTTAGTGTCTCGTCATAAAAGTCGATAAAAAAATTGAAAAGACCACAACAACAGCAGCAGCAGCAGCCATTCTGGCTTCGAAGCTCTAAATTCATAAGGGCGCAATGATATCATTCAATCATAAACCAATTTGCGTTTTATCAACAGAAACCTCAATGGAATTCATGTTATGTAGACAACTGCTGCCAAAAATATTCTGTTTCTATTTTTTCGAGGTCAGGCCTTTTAAAACTCACTTTCATATTTATATTAGTGTGTATGGTTTCATTTTCAGTGGTTTGAAATGCAATATGGTACAAAATAAAAATGACACAAAAATAGATTTCGACATTTTTTCCGCGATTGTCTTGAAGTTTCTAACCTCGCTACGCTCGATATTATGCGAACCTTAGCTCGCTTCGCTCGCTTAAAAAAGTTGTACTTACATTATCATGGTTTAAGGTCGAATAAACTTCCAGTTTTCCACAACGCAAAGTTCCTTGAGCCGGATGAATTTGCCAACCTTTGGGTATTTGGAGTGTTGTAGTAACTGATACCTGTTGCTCCAACAATTTGGCCACCGAAGGACTGGAACAATTGGCACTTGGTCTCACTTTTAAGATGAGTGGATGAGGGATCAAGACGTGAGTTTCCATCTTGGCGACCGAAAGGTAACTAAACTACTCCTCATCCAGATTCTCTCTCTAGTAGCTGCTCTGGTAGCAGTGGCTTTTCAGGTAGCCAATGTCCATTTGCTTCTACCACTAGAGCATCTTTCGAATTTTCTACCTGTGAGAATTTCAGTCCCAGCGGTGAATGCAAGCGCGATATGCCGTTCGGATTATTGGTAAAGCGCGTGACTCGTGAGATCTGGAGCAGCTGGGGAGATTTCAACGCTAGCACCTAAGCAACTCCATCCCGAAATGAATAATCATTTTAAAGTATAAATGAGAATCTCTTTATTGCAATTCAAATGGAATAAAACCAGGATTAGAGTACCAATTTTTGGCCTTTTTTGATGCCCGTCAATCTGGGATATGATGTTTTTCATTTCCCGATATAAATGATGAATGGGGGTTGAGTGGTGGTCAGAAAAATTTTCCTAGTTGAAGAGAATTTGTGACAGGCACATTCGACACATGCTCGCACAAGAGTTTTGGCTTGGCAGCAATCGCCTCCATCGTAATCACATCTAAAATTATTGTTTTTCTTCTGACAAATCCCGTCGCCGATTTTGTCTTCATTCTGACAAGGCGGAAACATTGTCGGTGTTGCTTCTTCTAAAATTGAAAGTTTTTTTTTTTTTATTTTTACATCAAAAGCAGTAATTTGTAGTTCTTCAAAAAAGTGCGAAAATGCAAACTCAACAATTTTTTGAATAAAATGACTATTGCAATCCAGGAGGAATGAAACCAGGATTCACTCCTTTTCCTCCTTTCCCTCCTTTTCCAGGATTCAATCCTGGCGGAATAAAAGGTTTTTCAGAAGTTGTAAGAAATAACTTGAGAGTAGAAGTGAACAAATGACATGAACAATCGATACATGATTTCAGATCTGCATTGACACGACAGCAATCGCCTCCATCGTAATCACACTTAAAATTATTGTTTTTCCGTTGGCAAATCCCATCGCCGATTTTGTCTTCCATCGCCGCACAAGGCGGTTTTTTACGTTTTGCAACTGCTTCTAAAAGTGAAAAATCGATTTTAGGACCCCGACAATTCAAAAAAAACTTGGGTTTCTGGCCATTTATCCAATTGAGTTTGTATTTTCGTGATGCCCAAAGTATTTTGATGCACTTACCCGTTTCACCAGTTTTTACAGAGACTAATAAGGCACCAATCAACACTCCAATAAGAACTACGACGATTAAAGAGATACTCAGACAAATGACTGATTTGGTGGACCAAAAAGCTTTACTGACATCTACGCTATGCACTGACAATTGAGGTGTCCACGGATGTTCATCATTAATGGCGATTTTGGGTACCACTCGCACCTCCACCACCATCTTCAGTTTAAAAAAGTCTTGTTCTATGTCGTTGGTAAAATTACTAAGGAAAAAGGAATGAAGGGAAGAAAGCTAGGAAATAATCGATGATGGTCTTGACCACATAGCTGCTGAGTACACGTAAGTAGCAGAGACTTACTTCTAAGTGGATCATTTTTGATGACGCAGATCCTAACGCTCTTGTCATCGACTAATCCTACCTGCTACTTTCTCCACCAAGGTTTTAAAATGCCTCAGCTACTAGGTTGATGGATTGATTAGCAGGTAACCTATAGGGGTCAAACTTCTGTTTTTGCCAGTATTGCCTAATGAAGGCGTTTAAATGGGCTTAGAAGTCTAATCAGATCAGAGGACTGAGGACTAACGAACTCAAGGGACGACTAAACTAAGCAAGTAACTAGTAACAGCTACTCACTTATCACTTCTTTTCCATCTCATTTGCAAATTCTAAAGATGCTTTAAACCAGTCAAAGACTCTCTGTTCAGTTGTAATTTTATATACTATAGTATTCTCTGGTCTTTTCCTTTCTCAAATGGATTGTTAGGAGTCAAATCTCCTTTTACTTTTCTTAGACTGATGTTCTCAAAATAGACCGAGAGAAAGTACTAAGTAGCTAGGCAAGTCATTGACTTGACTATTAATGTAATCATCCAGAAAAAGAGTTGCATTTTCGAAGCTGCTGCTGCGTGCTCTACTTTGTACCTTTACTGCTCTGCTGTCCGACCCTAATTAGAAATTCGTGCTGGAAACTTTGGACATCTGCAAAGCATCAAGAATCATCATCTAAGGCTAACATTAGACTTTTTACTCTTACCATCTGACTTCTGCTCTAAGAACTAAGAAGAAAAGTTTAATCAGGCAGGAGTTGAGCAGCAGTCCTAAAAGTCTCTTTTTATGGCATCTTTTAAAAGGGAAAATTGGAATGAGCCAAGCGGCAAAAACTAAAGCCGTATTGAGGACAGCAGCAGCAGTTTCAGTCATAAAACCATTTTGCATTTTTTCCCTCGTTAGACCTTAGAAGGGGTCAGTTCTAAGGTAATTTTATGCAGAAAGGGGGAGAAGAGCTTTTGTTCTTGACGAGGCTTAGGGGAGCAATAATGTGATCAACAGAGAAGAAGAACAGACTCAAATTATGCTACTTTTTGGCGCTGCTTTTGAGTTTTCAATTTGCCATCGAGATCCAGAAGCTGAAAGAAGAAACAAAAGACGATATGAATGAATGAATCTCCGATACCGATGAATGATGTAATTGAAGTAACAAATTTAATGATGGATTACTTACACAGTACACGGTACATGTACTTACACACTATAATTGGAAAAAGAATACAACTCTTAGTTATAGTATACTATACACTATACAGGGTATCCCAACAATTTCTATGAGAAAATCTCAAATCCGCAAAATTATAAGTTCGTCAATTTGAAGGGAGGGTAGAAGATGTGTCTGCCTTCTGATGCAGACTAGTTGAGTGGCTACTTGAGCATTGAGAATGACGAATGGGTTCCATTGATATTCATAACATGCCAAATGAGCGAATGAATAGTTTTTCATTTCAATTGAGTAGCTCTCGGCGGCTTCTCCTACTCCTGCTGCATCTTGGCCAAAGAATTGAGGAGCTGAAGAAGAAGGAGAAGAAGGGCTAATTGGGTTTGACCCTCGGGCAAAAGCTTCATCTTTCGTGCAATATTCGAATCTACTCCAGGTTGCTCTAACCAAGAAGTATCTACCACCAACTGTGATCTAGAAAAAATACACGCCCTAATTTCGGCAGCACTAAGAAGAAAACTGCACTCAATTCTATTTTACCCCAAGGGATCGAAATCGAATAAATATATTTTTTTCATTGCGCTGTGCCCAATTGATGCCTTTCGGCCACCTATGATATGACAAAGAGACAAATCAGTTTTTACTCCGTCGTTTAAAATGTACGGAAGTTGTAAAATTCGTAAAATCATGAGGAAAACACTGTGGATGTTGATTGGTTGGTGGTGGGTGTGGGTTGATGGCTTGTTTGGGTTGAAGGTGTGTGTGGGGTGGAGAGGGGGATGTGAAGTGAAGGGGGGTGTATTGGTTGTGTAGGTAGGTATTCGCTCCACTTTATTATCCGGATACCTTGGTAAATTCGGACACCTGCCTAGGTATTTTGAACGTAAAAATTCAAATAAAGGATTGGGCCAATTTTCATCAAAATCGAATCCTCAGCAGAAACTTTGCATCTTGGCTCCTAAAGTTTTGGTTTAAAGGTGCATAGGGTTGGTTGAACATCTGCGATGCATCATCAAGTAAGGGTCATTTTGGAAGAAAAGTGGAGTATGAGCTGCTGATGTTAGGGGATCATCCAATAATGTGGATCAAGAAAGATTTCCCGTCCAGATAAGGCCAGATTTTGGAAACAGCTAACCACAACAATGCCATGCAGTGAAACATGGGAAAAGAGATTAAAATCCCCTTGCTACTCCCCCCAAACTGGTGTATTGTTTAAGAATCTTTTAAGAATAGGATGATTGCTGATCTGATGGGCAGTAGTAGTAAGCGGCATCTCTTTTTAAAAAAGATGACCTGAATATTCAGTTTCTTCTTGACATCCATCAAACATCTACTTTCTTATTTCGGTAACAAAAACTAAACAAAAGGCGGGGAGAAAAGAAGATGGGCGGAATTATTCTTTTTTTAAATGGACTTTAAAATCTAAAATCTAAGACCTACTTTCATCGGTTCAAAAAATTCACTAAATCGACACTCAAAATATTTTCAAGGTGACAAATCACAGTTTTGGCACGAAAATTCAAAAATACTTCTGCGGAAAATAGTATTTGAATTTTAGCGCCAAAAAATGGACTATATTTGGGGACATTTTTGTACATCTTGGCTTGGATGATTTTGTCAGCTAAATAGGTTTTGAAGTTTGGGATATCTGGATCTTCATCATCTGATGACAAAGCCCCTTTTTCCATCTTGTAGATCTTCTCCAATGCACTCAAGGAATTTGATGATCTACTCAATAATGAATTCCCAGGAAACTTCAAGGAGCCGAGATGAGAAGGCAAAACTGTTGCTGCTCTTTTATAAAGATTTGCATTTTGTGCACAGTTTTAAAAGTGTTTTTGTGTTGTATGAGATCGTTGAATAAGATGGGCAGCAGCTACTTGGCCGAACAAAAGGAGGTCATTATGCAAAAAAAAAGACAGTAGTAGTCTAGTAGGTTAGAAGGCATTTTTGCACAAAATGTTCCCCAGGCTAATTTGGAAGGAATGTTTTCCAGCTCTTCACTGCACTCTACTGCTGCTACTACCCAAAAACTCCTGGCTACTAAAAAGTAGCTGTGATTTCAAACGAACAATAACAACATGCAAACGTTTTTGGCAAAAACAAGACTGAATATTCATGGCAAACAGAACGCGAGCTATTACTGCGACCTTGAATTACTTTTGTTCAATCCTGGATTATTTTTTCAATTCCATTTGTCCCTTGATTTTTGAATTTTTTGCGCCAAAATATATGATGAACATAGCTCGCTTCGCTCGCTTTGA
Organism: Oithona nana; assembly: GCA_900157175.1. Lineage (NCBI taxonomy): Eukaryota > Metazoa > Arthropoda > Copepoda > Cyclopoida > Oithonidae > Oithona > Oithona nana. Next base: position 8,693 of record LT728175.1, read on the forward strand.
TATAAAAAAATTGAGACTTTTTCCAGTATTTCAAATACTTTGAGCAGCAGATAAAATCGGATAACAAATTGAGTTTTGAAATAATCGAGGGTTGAACAAAGGTAGTTAAAGGTCAAGCAATAAAAAAGCATTTTTTGAGTCCGCAATAACAAACGTCATGCAATCATCTTTCTGAAAACAAAAGGGGTGGTTTTAAACCAAGCGTCTCTCTCTGTCGTGGCTTGCGCTGCTGCTACTACGGCAGCGGCGTTGGAAAACTCATCTTTTATGAGCTGACATCATGCGATATCAAAGACCTACTCCTACCTCCAGGCTCTTCTCTCAGAAGCTCAAAATTCAAAAACAAATCATTTTGAGAATTTTCGCGCCAAAAATCAGAAAGATTGCAGCTCACTACGCTCAGTTCTTTCATTGATTACATACGCGAGCGAAGCGAGCTATGACAATTCATATGCCATGGTTCAACTTTCAAAAGCTTGAAAAATTGTAAAAATTGTAACTCGCTTCGCTCGATCATTTTTGTTTTTGTTTCAATTTTGATGTAAGACACTGTTTTGAGTGTACCCAATACTTAGAAGTCTAGACAATAAGAAGAATAAACACTTGAGCAGGTCTAAGATATGAAGACTAATTGGTCACACCGCACGAGCTACAACTTCTAGCAGCTCCTAATCCTTCAGCATTGCATGAGATAAAAACCAATTAATTTTCTTTACATGATGTGACCTAAAAAAACGACAAGGAGTAGCCAGTAATTTGTAACAAAAAACTTACAAAAAATACGTTTGATCTTGAAAAACAGGAAGAGCTAGCACCCGTTTTTTCTTTGTCTTCAATTTTAAAATTCACAATTCTTTTTAGAACAAAGGTTGAAAGAATGTTGTAGTCTTGACTCATTTGTTGAAATGATTCGCAGCGTGATGCTATCATTAGGGAATCGAAGCATAAATCGGCTTCGGCTTCTAAAATTCCCACATAATTTTTGCTGGGTAATGATGAAGAAATTCATTTCAATGTCTCGCAGCATGGTTTGATGCCACCCGTCGCTCACCTCCTCGAACATCTCAAACTGGGATTTGGGTAAGATATGGGTCGAAGAACCCAGAAGAACCCAGATGAAATGTCGGCAAAGTTCACTTAAAAGTAAAGAGGATTTGCCGATCAAAATCTAATGATCACACCTCCTGATCTAATGGTCAAGCTGTCCATTTCAAGTCAAAATAGGCCATTAAGGCAACTTTGCAAAAGTTTCAAAAAAGGAACCCAAATGCCATAAAAATCTAAAAGTTTTTTGCTCGTTTGTTGACGAAGAAAAACAGTAGCTGTGATGAGTTCTAGATGAGGCCACAAATTCGTTGAGTGACAGTTTTACCGGGTGAACAATATGGCACGAGTAGTATGCTACAACTTGGACTCCCACTTATCAGTGTCGCCCATCTTTTTAGGGAAAAAAAGAGGAATAAAACGTGCCGATGGAAAGTTGCCAGAGATAAGGTACCGGTAATGGACTAATACAGTGAGTTCTACAAAAATGTATCGACGAAAAATTAATTTAAAGCGTTTTGAAAGATTTTTTTCTCGTCATCTTAGATGTTTTGAAACTTACAACTTTTAATACGCTCGGATTCTGTACTCTCTGTAGTTTGACTTGTATTGTCAAGGCAGATGAAGATGTTTTGAGTGTAGATAGTCGAACGACAATGAGCTGACAATTGGGCCATAAAATATCAACGGACACTTTTTCCTCGGAAAATCAGCTACTCAACAAGGAAGAAGAAGAAGAAGGGAATTTCACGAGTCAAATTACATTGTCCGACACCCTAATTTCCAGACTAGGAATCACCCTAGCGTGTTTTGAAATGTGACAAACTAGATAGAGCAGAGGGGGTTGAAACTCCCTTTCGTCTTTAGTATAAAACGGCATCTTACAAATTCTGAAACGGTGGCTTTGTGTCTCGTGCTGGGTTTCGAAATATAGCATGAAATGACCTGGATTATTATTTTTTGCTTCTAACTTTCAACTGCTGACAAATTAGTCAAATTACATTTTTTTTAAGGCAAATAATGGATGCCAAGCTAGCCTCATTATCTCGACTAACTCTGCATAGTTTTTGAAAAGAAGAGAAGAGCAGGGGTTTCAAATGCCAGCTGCTCAATTACGTGGCAGTAGAACTTTAGTAGCTTGAGGTCATTATTGTGAGAAAGCAATTTCTGAACAAGCAAACCACCCACAATCAGATTTCATTCATCCTTCAGGCATGAATGAAGTTGAAGAGGCTGCAGCATCACTACAACTCTTGAGATGCGCATGAATGATGATCACCGGTACAACAACAAGAATCAGAACAACCGGAACATATTCCTAAGATGGTAATAAATGACAAGCATTTCATTTCTCGCGTTAGCCTCCGTTTTATTCTTGACCGGTCTTCCTGGGCAATTTTGATTTATTAAAATTGGCGGTACCTCCGGCGGAAGCTGGCTTCGGTCGCAATAAGGGAAAATGAAAAAAAAAATGTTCACCTATACCAACAATCACTCACCTCTATTAGCGGGCAGTAATTTCAGATTTCCCGCAGTAATGGAACATTTTCCGTAGAATTTTTCTATATGTACTTTTAGGCTTTTATAGGGAAATCTGATTTTTCCCGGATAAAAATGAGTTCCTATTTTGGGAAACTCGTTTCTATGTTGCTGAACAAAATTGGTCTTGTAATTACGGGAGAGCCAAAATTCCACGCTGGTTACTATGGTTGCATGAATCAAGAGATTTTTGGAGAGTAGCAATAACTGCTGGGCTCATCTTCTAAAAGCTAGCAGCTGCCAGAATAACAAAACGTTGGTATACTACTACTCGAGTTTTGGGCCATTACTGATGCTTATCTCTACCGTAGTAGCACATTGCACGGTTAACCTTGGAAGAAAAAGGTGAAAAAAAAAGTGTCTAATCAGGCTCATATTTCTTTAGGAGAACTGAAGCCCATCCTGATTAAAAGGGCATTTGAGGTTGGGTAGGGGACCCTAATTAAGTGCATTCCAATCTAAGCTGTAAAGATTTTTTGTTTGGTCAATTTTCTACAAGTAAGTCGAGATAGAGAAGGGGGGTGTCAAATACTTCCTGCCCACTGTGTAATTACACTTGGAACATACCACAGATTTTCATTGGGGAGCGGGAGGGGAGAAAAAAAGAGACCCACGCGTCATGTCACAAAAAGTGGATAGTACTGACCGAATGTTAAAGATTTTGGCCAAGACCAGAATTGTCCAGATCTTTTAGCTGTCTAAAAAGCCAGATTTAAGTACATATTCCTAAAGAGGAAATTACAAAGAAAAACTGGGGGATGTACGTCATGCTTTCCTATTTCTAGAAGGCTTCTTTTACTCTTTCTGGTTAAGGTTAAGTTTGGCAACTGTTTGCGTCATGCATGATGCATGTATAAAATGCTTTGCAGATTTACTTAGCGGCTAAAGATTTGTCACTTGTAGGACCGCGATTGCCAAGCAATTTGCGATCAAATAATGATACTCCAGATGAGGGTCATCAAAATAGAAGAGTTAAATCTCCCCCCTTGATTCCCTGGCTTTACAATGTGGTGTTGAGAGTGTGTGGTAAAGCGCTTCAATAATGGGGTGGGTTAGGGTTGCAATTCAGCTTCATTAAGGGTCAAGATCGGAATGTCCGGGAGCGTCCCAGCGGTGGCGGCTATTTTAGATTGTCTCATATTTTCTTCATAAAATGGACGATAGCCATTTTGTAAAAAAAAAACCAGAGGGCCAATTTATCGTTAGAACTGCATAATTAATATTATCATGAAGGTATTTGGGGGAGCTCTGTAATACCTTGACATGTAAATTATGGTTGTTTGAAGAGGCTAAGTCGACTACATGCACCGCGGAAATTTTTTTTCCAACAAGTTTTTCAACACTTTCCATTTTGGTGCTGGAGGCTGCTCTGATGGCTTTTCCTAGATATGCACTTGAGTTATTTTGGAGACTGGAAGTTGGAAAATGTTGTTTACGTTCTTTTTCAACCGTTTTTCGTCTTTAATTTTCTTCTCAGGTTCTTCTAATCCAACGACTCTTTTGTTCTCCACAGATCCCATTTATGAATTAGCATTATCGTGATGATGGTTCCATAGTAGAAGCTGAAGCAGCAGCAACATTTACATTCGATCTCATTTTCAGTGTAGCACTGACCATTTTTCAGGTCTGCCCCAGGCAAGCACAACATCAGGAGATTAACCAAGAAGCAGGAACTTTATGGCTCTTGTTCGAACACAACTTCTGAATCTTTTCAGAAATCCCTTTACCCAAAAGAAACTGGAGATGGAAATAGAATCAATTTGTACTACTATCTAAAAATATCCTTTTCCATCCTTCATCAACTATGACGTTGGTAAATCACTCAAAAAGTCTCATGTGACAACATTGCCAGGCAAAATAGAGTCCATTCATGAATGTCTTTTGCATTCCAATAAATGTTTTGCTGCCTTTATAATCAAACAGTAATTTGACGACTTCTTGGTGTCCATAAATGCAAACATCAAAAATTGATCCAATATTGTCTTTAGCATCATAATCAATTAAGTTAACATTGTTATCATATGAGACATTTTTGCGAAACGTTACTTTAACCCCATATCCTTTTAGATCGGAATGGAGTCTGCATTTTAAGACCACCAAGTTTACCGTGAAAACTCCAGTTTTTTAACATTCCATGGGTTGTACCAATTGGTTTAGAAACCTTTTGTTAAGTGCATTATTGCCAATACTTTAGAGCTAGTGCTAGGGGTCAAAGTGAAGTTGCTCCTCCACAAGATTAATGGTCAATAAGAGGAGAAAATTGCTACTGGAACAAAATGGAATTCTCTGCTTCTGCTGCCGTTCAAAATCTCTGACTAATGATTGACCCGCTGCTTAGAGTGCTTAGAAGTAAAAGTCTTCTTTGTCCGTAAGGAAATGACTACTGCTCCTCCTCCTCCGCCCATGGCTTAATGAAAAATCCACTGATAAGGAACTTTTTAATCAACAATAATCAACTCGAGAGAATTCCAAAGTTTTTCACAGTCCAACCAATTTTAATGAAGCCGCCAGGTAAAGAGAGCAAAGAGTGCATTTTGAAAAGAGACTTTTTTTATGACTGGAAGAAGTCAAAAGTGTGGCAATATAAAAAGGGGAGTTGCCATCTGTCCCCTCCAGCGGTAGATGGAGCTTCTCAACTCTTTTTTACTTCCACTTCATTGACTTTTAAAGAATAATAGTCTAGATGCCGCTCGTAAAAATACACATGCAATTTTCTAGTCTGCTGGAAAAAAAATATGCACTTTTAAACTTCAAAAAATCAATGTGGCATGAAGAATAAAAATACGAAAAAAAAAATGGACTTTCCAGGTAGAAACGCCATTCAATTAAGAATTGGCAAATTCCTTCCAACAATTGAGGGAACAATAGACAAATTGTCGGCAGATTTCTGAAGACACAAAATGGAGTGAAAAAATTGCTGATGCGCATCTCTGGAGCTAGCGGCCGTTGTTTCAGTAAACAAATGAGATCAAGGATTTATTACTTCACCGCAATTGGATTGATTAGCGGCTTTAAAGCTTCAAACGAATGAAGGTTGAAGAAAAAACCAGGAGAAGGAATAATAATGAAAATACCGACACGTTTTTCATGGTCTGCTATTTTTTTCGCTCGTACCTGAAGATGTTGGATGAGGATGCTCAAGTAACCCCCATCATCACTAAATAACAAATGAGTGCAGCATGGCAGCTCCTGCTGTTTTATGCTTTAACCCTCTAAGATGAAATCAATAAGATTTCTTCAAAGAAATCGGAAAAATGTTCACATCTAAGCATTTTGTCCTTGGTGAAGCCAAAGTTAAAAGGCTAAGCATTGGCATTTGTCAACTTTGGATATCCGAGTGCTCTCGAACATCCAGTGATTGGCCAACCTTTAAGGAAGGCTATTTGAGTCGTAGCAGATGAGGTAACTCTGGGAAATACTACTACTAAATTGCAAGTCAATCAAAAATAGAAATCAAAGCCTGGAATAGCAAGTCTGGCAATTTTGAACAAACTACTCAAGACTAGGGGCGGACAAGCTCAGCAAAATATTGAGCCTCTTTATGAACAAATGTGATGCCTGCAATTGGTCTGTGGCTTTTAAAAGGTTAACAAAGCTACATTCATTGGTAACATCAAGCAAGAAATCAAAAATAGAGGCGGTCTCAAGGCTAATTAACTATCCAAAATCAATAGACATTCATTACACATTACACAATACACAACAATACGAAATCAATTTCTAAAAAACATCGGTGTATCCATATATATAGTATATGTAAGTCTAATTTGCATATGAAACAACTAACCTCTAGGTGATATAGAGTACCTTTACCAGGGTGACTTATGAATGTAAGAAAAGAATTTAGAAATAGAATTGCAGTACAAATATGGAAAGTAGAGACTACTTATGATTTTGTCAAGCATGAATGAATGTATTTCCATACGATAATGCTTGAAAAGCAAACGAATTCTTCTACTTTATCATCAAACAGAGAATGATGATGGTTCCTTATGGTCATGCTCTCTTTAGCCTACGTGTATCGCATAAACCATTCAAATGTGTTTCACTACTCTATGTAGAAGCCGCCAAAAAAAGGTTCGTGATTTCCAATTAGCCTTGGAAGACCACTACTTACTTCTATCTAGGCTGCTGCAAGACAGTTGGATTCGTTTCGCTTAATGAAAATTCAAAGTCACACATATTTTATTTGATGTGTGTTCTGAAGCTGGGGAGGAGAGCATACATTTTCACAGCGGGCGGGGCCACTGAGACTGGAATAAAAAAAAAAAGAAATGGTACCGTGCAACGCCGTTGCTCCTGAGGTCGGAAATGAAATTCCCAATCTGTTTCACTGTGCAGCATTCTTTTAAAAGCTCAACTTTTTGACCTCTTTTGAACCATTTTCGTGGGGTATGAAACGTTACGTGCGTTGCTGCTGAAATCATTCATTTTCTGCATTCTTTTCCTTGCTTGGCCATAGTCTTTGAAAAATCTACAAAAAGTCTCATTTTACAACAATTTGACCGAAACGAGATACGTTTATTTTTAAAGTGAAGATGCTTTGTATTTTCGCCTCGCCAAAATCAATGTGTAATTTTAGCCCATTTGAGCGCGAAAATACAAATACTTGAAACACATAGATCTAGATTTTTCAAACCGAACTCGAACTCGAAATAAAATCATCAAATTCGAACCGAACTTTTCAGTAAAGAAAAGATACCTTTGTACCCAAAGTAGTTTGAAAGGTGTCAATTTGGTGACAATTTACATACCTATCTAAAAGAGTTGGGATTGAGTCATTGTGAGAATCTTTGCAGGGTTGCTGAAGTCTATTTACATATCTTAGGGAGCTTCCCAAAAATTCCCATTCCCATGGGAAAATATTTGGGTGGGAATAACCCGCCCCCAAGTCACATCATAATCATATTTCTTTCACAAAAAATTGCTCATTAAATATGTACCATGAGAAGTGAAAACGTAAACCTTTTGAACTCCTACTCTGGAGTACCTAATAAACGTACCGGCCCTATTAAGCGTATCGACTGACCGATTCCAAAAAAACTAATTAGCGTACTGGGACCAAATAAGCGTACCGGGAAACAAATTTTTCGAAATAGTCTACATATGCATGTAGAATGTTAGCAGGTAAAGCAGACATTAGAGCTGACGTCAAAAAACCCGCCGAAATTCAAAAAAAAATCTTCAATTTACTTTTCAAATCTCAATTTTAAGGAAAATATTGTT
>LT728176.1:0-16089 GCA_900157175.1 Oithona nana
CTGACCAGGTGAGTAGCCGTCAGTAGGTCAATGTTGAGCTGCAGCTAAGAGTGCACAGGTACACACTGGTAGGTAAATGTACTGTACAGAGTAACTTTTGGCATTCCCACTATAGAATCTATAGTACGTCTCTCTTGTGTTGCGTCGTCCACTGTGCGGCAGGTATAGCTGAAGCTGAGCTGTCTATGGTCTGTCTAGTGGCAGAATTTCGCGGTTTCTTTGTAGTGAGGATATTGGGCAAACAAAATCGACGTGATGAGCATAATAGCTGTAAAATGGAATCAACAAGGGGAGTTCTCAGGATGGAGACTCATTTGGCCACTTGTTTGTCAATTCTAATTCCAGTGTTGTCAGCAATAACAACACAATTTCCAGCTGTGGGGCAATTTGGCAAAGGGACAGTCAATTTTCTTGTTGTTGTTGCTCACTCTGAGTAGTGGTCATAACAGGTGTTTTGAAGGAGAAAATTTTGACCATAATTTGTTTGTCCATTTGGATGATGATTGCCACTTTTAGTACTGAGCGCTTTTAGGGGTAGAGATTCTTCCCCCCAAAAAAAATTGTTGCTGCACTTTCACTCAGACACACTTTTCACAAAATGCACTTTTGCTTTGCATATTTAGGCATAGGTTCGGGTGCAAGGTTTTCGAGGGATACTCGAATTATCGAGGGACCAATATGTTTGAGAATGGGCTCTCATAACACAATTTTGAGGATATGGAATAAAGGTTAGATGAGATTTATAGGAAAGGTAGAGAGAGGCCTTGCGGCCTCTATTTTATTTGCAATTCTCTTAAACTTAAACCATAGTCAAAAGAACTACTAATAGGAGTTGAAAAGATGGGTAGCTGCACATTAGCACATTAGCACTGTTATGTTAACTGTTTGGGTTACTGTTGAAGACTGTTGACTGGAGAGGAAGCTCCAAGCCTGAGGGTACATACTCACAGTAGTACCAAAGAAAAGGGGGACCGCGCCTTTGAAAAGGACGCGCAAACAGCTAGGAATGCTAGACGTGATAATACTAGAATTTACGAATATTTTCAGAACAAACCCCCGGCTTTGACCTTCTCTGGAGGTCAAAACAATGGAAGTTGTAAAGGTGATGAAAGGAAAGCCGAAATTAATTTAATAGTAGGACATAATAGAGAATGCGTAAATATTTCAAAATTGAGTCTCGCCAAATTTCATCCACCCCGCTTTGTCATCGTAATTCTTTACTCAATTTTACAAAATAAATGCACAGGTAGTTAGGACAATTGTAATGTATTCGTACTGTAGTAATAAGTAATTAGAAACACATATATGTACAATTTAGGAGAGTGGAATTAATCGGTGAACGTTGGTATGGATCTCGCCTGTCTCGGTGCGTAAGACAACGGACCTTACTCGGCCATCTCGGCCTGGAACAACCTCCACGATTCTACCAGGTTGCCATTTGTACCTAGGTAGGCTCGGATCTATGAGTAGACATTCATCTAGAACTTCATAGTTGCGATTATCCGAGATCCACTTGGAACGGGTGCCAATGGTGGGCAAAATCTCCTTTTGCCATCTTGACCACATGTGAGCTGAGGCACTCATTATGTATCTCCATCGAAGCTTCGGGTCACTGGCATTGAAGGTGGTTGTATCCACACTGTCCGGGAATACCTGATTGTCCTGACGTCCGGTCAGGAACATGTTGGGAGTGAGGACGGAGAAATCATTAGGGTCCGAATTGACGAAACACAAAGGACGCGAATTGATAATATCCTCCACTTGACACAATGCGGTGTACAGTTCCCAGTCGGTGAATTCCTTGGGACCAAGGGTGGCACGAAGAGCACGCTTGGCTGACTTTATGAGGGATTCCCAGGCCCCGCCCATGTGGGGGCTTCTTGGTGGGATCCATTTGAATTCAAACCCGTTTTTGCGGGTGTACTCAGAAATAGCATCTTGATCCATTTTGTTGATCAGATCTTTGATTTCACGGGCAGCGCCATGAAAATTGGTGGCGTTGTCGCAGTAGATTGTAGTGGGGGTACCTCGCCGTGCGGCGAAACGGGTTAGGGTACCTTGGAAGTTTGAAGTTTCAAGTTTCGATACCATTTCCAGATGGACTGCGCGGCTGTGAAGACATGTAAACAAAGCCACATATCTTTTTTCCTTGGCCTTTCCTCGGCCTTGTTTGCAGAGGAAATGACCTGTGAAGTCCACTCCTACGTGTAAAAACGTCTTCAGTGGCTTCGAGGATCGTGAAAGGGGCAAGGGAGCCATTTGTGGAACTCTTGGTTTAGCATGTATGGCCTGGCATTGCCGGCAATCTTTTCTTACCCGCTTAATCTGCTGGATTCCCTTCGGGACCCAATATTGGGTCCGAAGCTCCGAGAGTAAGTAATTGTTACCGTATGCATGGTTTGTCTTGTCATGCAAGTCTAGAATAATCAGTTTGGTCAAAGCATGGTTAGGAGGTAACAAGATGGGGTATTTGGTGTCGAAAGGAACCGTCTCCGAGTGTTCCAATCGAGTCTTGAGGCGAATGAGTCCGTCTTCGTCAAGGATAGGACATAATTGAAAGATTCTGGAATTTCTGCTGATTGGGGATTTTGCGAGTAAATCCGCCAGTTCGTCCGGATAGGCATCAGATTGGGCAGACTTAATGAGCTCCTTGAGAGCTGCTTTGTTCTCGTCTAAGGTCTGCACGGATTCATCATCAATACCTTCTTTTTCTCGTCTAAGTCGGGTCATCTCAGTGACCAGTTCTTGAATGGTTGCGAAGTCATCCATATCTGGTGCGGTGAGGAGAGTAGCGAAGTTGTCCATGGAAAATAGACTCTTCATTTCCGTCTTCTTCATTTCGTTTTTGTTCTCCCCAAATGTCTTCTTTTCTGGATATTCGACATTGGGATCAGTTAGAAAGGCTGGGCCATGAAGCCAAAATTTGTTGTCCTTCAAATCTTGCAGATTGGCTCCACGTGAAACGAGGTCAGCTGGGTTTAATGCGGTGGGGACCCAAAACCAATCTTTTGGGTCTGAAACTGATTGGATGTAGTAGACTCGATTGGCTACAAACATGTGGTATTTTCGCCAATCGTTCTTCAACCAGGAGAGGACGTTGGTAGAATCAGACCAAAAGGTGATAGGTACACCTGGAAAGTTTCGTTTCAATGTCTCTGCCATTTTGGCAGCAAGGACGGCGGCCAAAAGCTCCTTTCGAGGTATGGAGTGTTTTGATTTATTGGAATGTACTCGTCCCTTACTAGCAATGATGTAGCTGCTGCCATCCATACCTATAGCGTATCCAACACAGCCATAGGCATCTCCGCTTGCGTCGCAAAATACACTTATGGCCTTCAATGGTGTGCGAGAGAGACAACGCTGGAAGCTAATTTCATTTAATAAAGGAAGTTGCTTATACCATTTGTTGACTTCAGATTGGATATCTGAAGGTAGCGGTTCATCCCAGTCTAGCCCTCTTTTCCAACACAACTGAAGCAGGATTCTGGACAGAACCAAGAATGGGGCATGATACCCGAGTGGGTCATAGATGCTAGCTAGAAGATGAAGAAGTAGCCGTTTGGTTGTGGGGCACTTGGTTTGTGTCAAGTCGCAAGGCGTGGAAAAGGTATCTTTGTTTGAGTCGATGAGATGACCTAATATGCGAGTTTCCGGGAGGTCACCTGTCTCCCAACTCTTGAGTCGCATTTCTGGTGGTAAGGCCTTCATGATGGTTGTGCTGTTGGATGTCAGTTTGGCGACATCCATTTTGCAAGCATTGAAAATCTTGACAGTCTGTTCCATTGCCTGTAGGGCTTCTTTTTCCGTATAGTAGCTACCCATGGAGTCATCCATGTAGGTGCCAGTTGTCAGGACCGCATGACCTAGAGGTAATTCTTCCTTTTTGCGTTCAGCGGTTTTGAGGACCGCTAGTTGTACCGCGGCGGGGGCACACGTATTGCCCATCCACCATGTCCTGAGTCGGAAGACTCGGAACTTGGAACTTCCAGGTTCTCTGAAAATCAGACGGTTTTGATCTCGTTGTTCCGGATAGATAGCCACCTGATGAAACATCTTTTTGACATCCAAGGACCAACAATATGGTCCTTTCCGGAAAGATAGAAATACATCGGTCAATAACTGTTGTAAGTCAGGGGCGGTAGCCACACAGTCATTGTAGGACAATCCACATCGCATCTTTGCTCGTGCATCAAAAACAATTCTTACAGGTGTGGTGAGACTGTCTTTGTAAACGGCAAAGTGAGGAATGTATACCTTGTCATCCCCAATGTGAGGTTCTGGATCTTCGATTTCTTCCAGGTAACCTTGGTTAACCATGTCCTTGATTAGCGTAGCGTAGGTACTGTACATGTCTTTGCCTTTCCGCTCCAAGGCTTTTTCATTTGAAATTTGTCTGGGGATTACTTCGTTGTAGTTATTTTTGAAAACTTTGATTGAGTCGTTGAAGGGGATTTTCACGCTAATTTCATTTGTACTTTCGTCGACTTTCATTGAGGCTTCCAAAGCATCGAGAGTCTTTTGCTGTTCCACGGATTGGTTCACATGAGGTTCTTTGAACCAGATGTTCTCAATATTTTCGAGCTTTTCGAGCTCAGTGTCTGCGCTTGATATGGGTTGTTCCCCCGGCTTTGAACTCTCCGCGAGTTCAATAGGTTCGTCATTCGTAGTTGGACAGCTCTCCCCCGGCTTTGACGGGTTTGGATTCTTGATATCCACTGGCTGTGGTGTGATGCGTTGAATTGTAGTTCGGTTGAACTCAAGTCCTGTTTGGCTTACCGGTACCGTGACACTCCAACCAAGTTTGGTGAGTATGGCAATGGGTTGCCCGGGCTTACCTTCAATTATTTGTTTAGGTAAAAGTAGACCGATTTGGTCACGGCCTACTGTCACTCCTATTGTTTTGGCATTATTAGTGGGGAAGTTGCACTGCTTTAGGTATGCATACTTTCTTTTGATTGGCATCGTAGGGTGGTGCTTGTAATCGGGCTTCTTGTTCATAGCCATTGCTTTAAGTGGTACTTTGGTGTCTCCGTCCATGCTCACCAGAGCGAATTGGTCGGTGTAGACGCCTTTTACGACTCCAGTTCCTTTCATCGTTGTCATCATTATTTCCTCTTCAGGGCCTTCAAGGCCAGCTTCTTCTGCCAAATCGCGGTGTATAATGGTGTGTGATAAACCATTATCTTGGTAGAGAATTGTCGGAATTAATTGTCCTGTTTTCTGGTTTTCCAAGTTCACGGCGAGAGTGAATGGCGTGTAGGACGTGAGTTCTGAGAGTCCGCCTTGATTTGAGTCAACCCGAAATTGTGCGTGATTTGAAGACATTTCTTGCGTCTTTTCTTCATTTCTCGGTGGCTGATTACGTGGTTTAGAGTTTGGCGGAGTATATTTGTTGTACTTTGGTTTTGATGGGAGAGGTGAAGGGCACGGCAGGATTTTGTGGTGTCGTCGTTGACACTTTTTGCACGTGTCTGTCTCTACTGAGCAGGGACCATGGAATGGTTTGCAACATTTCCAGCATATGCCTCGTACGTTCCCCAAGGCTTCTTTTCTCTGACCGTCACTCATTTGGCTGTAAGTCTTGCAGTCGGTTAACCAATGATTTGTCATATTCTGGTGAATGGGACACCATTTCGTTTCAGCTGTAGGCTGTGTTGTCGTAGCATAGGAAGTCATCCGTGTGCGTGGTTTGGAATTATGACTGTTGACACTTTGGCTTACAGGTCCAGACATCTGTTGGAATTGTTTCGCCGTGGCATATTCTTCGTCCAGGAATAAAGACAATGCAGATAACGTCGGAGTCATCCCTGGGTTTCGCTTAAGGAACAATTGGTAACGATTAAAAAATGCTTTTTCAAACCTACTTACCATTTTAGTTAAATACGGGCTATGCGGAATGTTCATGTCAGTAGGTACTAACGATGAAATAGTTGACAAAGCGTCGATGAACTTTTCGAGGATTTCGAGTTTCGGGTATTCATGGACCTTATCCAGGCGTTCAATCTTGTCTTGGAGATGAAGCATAGGATTGAAGGAGTTGCGCTGCTTGATCATAGCTTTTATGTCAAAATATTGCCTTTTCGCGTAGTTTTCATTGTCTGGAGCAGGCAAACTCTGTCCAGCATTGACTGGTAAGGCAGTAATCGCGTTTTGGAGGTCAGTGCTCACTAGTTTCTTCAGTTCCATGATTTTCATCATCCAAGTTATTTCTGTAAATTCGACGGATTCTTCAAAGGCAGTCCAGAAAAAACTAGCAGACTGGGGATCGGAGTAGTTGCTTAGCTTCTCATTAATTTGACCCTTTTTCCATTTGCGGTATGGGCGATTTGCTTGGTTATGTTGATCCATCAGCTGTTTGGCGAATGGTTTCATTGTCGCGTCTGAATCAGAGTCATAAAGACTTCGGTTAGAAGGCAAAGATGCGCCCTGATTGATGAGACCAAGCTGCCCAAAAGTATTGGACGCTGCTAATGAAGCTTGTCGGTTCCTCTGTTCTTGTATGGGATCAGGAGGAGTTGCGTTCTGGATATACATAGTACTACCTTGATTTGCGTTAAAGGGTATTTGTACAATGTCACTGACCACCGTAGGATCGACCTTGATCCTTGATTGTGGTACGGAATTTCCTGATTCAGGTTCAATGCGAATTGTAGGTAAGGTGTACTCAGGTGCGAAGTCCGTGGGCACACCATTGAAAGTGTCATTAATCTTCTCTAATTCTTCTTCAGTTTCGGTGACAATGGGTTTGCGATGCATCTCTCTGCGGATTATCGATAGCCACGTTTCGAGTTTTCCTGTAAATTCGGAGGATTGCCGTTTTACTCGTTCAATGGCAGTTCCCAGGTACCGATTACGGCTGTTGTGAAATCCTAATCTTAGGCTTGTGTACCAAAAGTCTTGGGCCTTTTTCCAGGATTCGTAGTAGTGCGTCATGGTGTCTCGAATTTCTCGGACGTATTCGCGACTGTCTTTCTCATTCTTGATTGTTTGATCGTAATGGTCAATGATGCGGTGAAGGCCAACCTTCAAGTAGTTTAGGTGGCGCAATACCTGTTCAATGCGTGAGTTACCTGGACTCTCATATTCTCGTAACATGCTGTCCCGCAAGTACTCTTGAGCAACTTCCACTAAATCATCGTGTTCACTGTTGTCATACGGTTCTTCGGTCAAATTGTCCACTTCTTTTTCTACTCCATGTAGGGTTGGTATTTCGACTCGTTTTGATTCATTATCCTCGACGATGGCATCGTGTTGAATTTTGAGATCGTCATACTTGCGTTCCAGTTCAGCCTTCTTGGCCGTGCAATGGTGTAAACCTTCATAGGAGACGCAACTACGTAGGTAGTGTAGTTGCACTAATTGACCGAGGTAGTAACAGAGCTCCTTCCACTCGTGGGGCTTGAGGACCTTGTCTTGGGATTCCTCGTAAAGCTTTTTATAGCGTTCAAAATCAGCTCCGGTGAGTGGTTCTACCGCATTCAACTTGAAGGGTAGGTTGAAGATGTCATTTTTGGAGTTGAGGGTCCGGATCGGGACTCTCTCCAGGAATTTGACGGTATCGAATGGATCTTGGGCACTGAGGCTGCGTGTTGGGTCCAGTTGTGCGAGTAGTCTCTCGCAATGGCGAAGATTGATATCCCACTTCATATGACTAGCTGAAGCATGTTCAGTCATAAAAATGTTCTTTTCTTCGGCGTATTCTTGGGTTCGGCGAGCTCTAGCACGATCGCTAAGTCCCCATGAACTTATGATGTCATGAATTTCCTTGAGGTAATTATTCATGAGATTTCTTGCTCCTTTTCTGGAGAGTGGAGGAAGTCCAGTGGCATTGGTAGGGCCTTGTAGCGTCCAAGTATCGGCATCGTTTGGATCCATTTTCCAAAAGACATTAGAGACATCGTCTGTGGGGAATTGAGCAAGAGTTTCAACGTTGAATCGAGCCATTAGGCCTTCGCCAGCTGTGAATTTCGTTTTGACATGCGTAGGTAAATCAATCCCCTCCAATTTGTTGATCTCGGTGATCCACTTTAAAAGGAAGAGAAGCAATTCAGTCGTTGGAACTTCATGGATATGATTTCCTTGAAACTTAAACTGTTGGTACCAATTCTTGTCGTTATCAAGTAGCTTTTGCATGAGTTCAATCATGGATATGGCGTGTGGACAGCCGTTTAGCGTAGCCATTTGACTGGACATCTCTTCTAACTGTTGTTTGCGTTCTTCAGACATCTGTACATTTTCGCCTGTAGCCATGGACTTGTAATATTGTTCCACATCTTGTAGGGCTGCGTTGCATTGTTCGTAGGCGTCCTGAAAGTGGACCTTTTCTGCCTTTAGTTCCTCAATTTGTCTAAGGAGATGTTTGATCTCTAGGCGACTTAAGTAGGCAAGTCTTTGCCATTCTTGTTTGCGGACGTTCTTGGAGTCGGTACTGTGTAAGAGACTATCGGCCTCAAGTGCCTTTCCTTCGTCGTATCCTTCGTTTTGCGCTAGATGTTTCTCAATGGGATAGAAATTTCCAAGCGCCTCATACTTGACATTCTTTGTCGGGGTTAGCGTATCCAGGAAGCTTTCGAGATTTTGATCTGCGTCTTCCATTTTTACGGTTTTAGTACTTACTTTTGTTGTAAATTCACTGCACTTTTGTTCACTTTCACTGCACTTTTGTTCACTTTTCACTGCACTTTTCACTTAGAGTATTAGAAAAAACTCAGAGAAAATTAGGGAAAATTCGGAGAAAAAGCGGAGAAAATCGGAGGGAGGATTCATTTGACTCAACCAGATTGTAAAATTTCTGATTCTAATTTTTATGCTTGTTGTACCCGTTTACAGCAGGGACTTGAAATGTGTTCACTTTTACCCGTTTACGGCAGGGACTTGTGAAATCTTGAAAATGTGTTCTCTTTACCCGTTTACGGCAGGGACTTGAGATGTGTTCACTTTTACCCGTTTACGGCAGGGACTTGTGAAATCTTGAAAATGAGTTCTCTCTTGTGAGGAACGTGCTCACACGTGTGAGGCTTTGAATTGTGCTCAATCGAGGCTTGTCGAAGTTCGTTCATACGCTGAAGCTATTGAACTTCTATGCCTATACCGCGTTTGTTTGATAGGTCTTGGAACTGGGTTTGACAATGGAATGCTTAATTTTAAAAGTTAGATAAGTGTAACATATGAATTAATTTTGCGCTTTCAAAGTTATTCTTATTTAAGTTTCAAATTTAGACGCAAATACGTATCAATCACGCCCACATTCTACTGTATTTCCCACGCGCGCTATTATTTACTTGACCTTATAGACGAAAGATAGCTTTCTGACTCTTTTTAGCCAAGTGAAACAAAACATATACGTAGAAAATAGATTTTAAATTATTAATCGGTATTTGTCAGAATCTTCTCCTTGTGAGTGCTTAGCCACAAATTTTGGGCTCCATGGAAGTTGAATTGTTGATAAGTATGTAATTGGATAAAAGGGGTTACCGTTCAATGAGGTAACCGTTTTGAGGACTGTATCTTCGTAATGTATGAATCGCCAAACCGTATTGTATCGTATCGCCGATAATAGAGTGGGCCGCCGTACGGATCTGGTGTCCAGTAGTTAGCGTCACCTGGTGGTGATAGTTGGAACTAAGGGCTGTTTTGACAGATGGGTTCCCATTAAAGTTGAAGTCTATTGTTAGCCCAGAGCTCGGAGTTTGTTTGGCAATTTGACCAGCTGGTAATTGCTGGTGAAGAGTCAGAGTAGTGAGAGTGGGTCAGTAGGATAGATTAGCCGTACTATTCCACTTGTTGATCTGACAGTGTTTTCGCGGTCAATAGCGAAAATTCATTTGAGTAGCTTTTTACGTCGGCCAGAAATTTGGCAGCTGGGTGATTAGGGTTGATTTGTCAGGAAATCCACGGAGATCTAACTGGTCAGGGAAGGTTTCACGGTCCTCCAGGGAATTGGTTTGAAATAATCTTGTTTGTCAATAGGTTCAGCTTCTGACAACAATTTGAGTACCAATTAGAGTCCCACAGGATGTTTTGAGCGCTGATCAACAACAGCAATTAGGGCTGCTGCTGCTAGGGGTTAGAGTTGATGAGGAGGTGTAGTAGAGGCAACTTTTCTGTTTTGTGGTCAAATTGTCTTTTGCCAAACAAAAACAAAATTCCTTGAGTTGTCCATCCTTTCTCACACCTGGAATAGCGCTGCTGCTGAACAACTCTTTGAGTTGAGTTTGAAACCACAATTTTGGACACTCAAACTGCTGCTGCTGATGGGCAATTGTTTGTGAGTAGGGTGCGCACTTCAATAGTGTTCTAGCACTGGTGCTGCTGCTGCTGAGCTGTTTTGTCACTTTTAATTTCAGTGTGGTCTAGCAAACAACACAATTTTCTAGCTGTTGCTATTCAAATGCTTCTGCTGTGTTGATGGGCAATTTTTGTCTGGCATCATCATCTTCAGCTTGGGTTGAAACACACTTTTGGACACTAAAAACACACAGAGCATGGCTTTTTTCAAAGATCACACTGGGGACATTCCCCCCTTAAAAAAAGTTTCGATTTTTCTTTCACTTTCACTACTCAATTTTAGTTTGTCACTCTTTTCTTCACTGATTATTTGGGAAGGGAAGAGGAGTTTTTTGGTTTTTTAAATGCACTGATTCGGGTTGCAAGGTGAGAGGGACCATTATGTTACGAATAAATCTTCTGTAACACAGGATGAGGATACTAACATGAAATAACTGTAGTCAGTAAGCCTCGGGTTTTTGATAGGAAAGTAGTAGGTTGAGGCCGAAGGCCTCTTTTATTGGGTAACTAATCAGACTTAGTTCATTGTTGGCTATTGTTGGCTAATAGAGTGTAGAAATGTAGCTATCATGATTGTAGGGTCATGACAGTTGGAGGGTAGATGCACTACTTGTGTGTACAGGTAGAGAGCAGAGGGGCTACTCATGTGTACAGGTGGAGAGCAGGGGAACTACTGTTGTGTAAAGGTGAGCTCTAAAGAGTCGAGCTACAAGTAAAAGCCGCGCAAACGAGGGGCGCGGTCAAAACAGTAGAAAATGGTTGAGTGTGATGATGCGTTAGTTTGCCGTTACTTATAAATGGTCAAATATTTCGCAACATACCCCCGGCTTTGACCTCTCTGGAGGTCGAAACACTGGAGTTTGTAAAGATGGTGAAAGGAAAGCCAAAATTAGTTTAAAAATTGGTTAGAATATGATAAATTGCAAATTATTATGGTTAAAATTGAGTCTTTCCCAGTTCCATCCACCCCGCTTTGTCATCTAATCCTTTACTCAATTTTTTAACAAAATAAATGCACAGGTAGTTAGGACAATTGTAATGTATTCGTACTGTATTGATAAAGGTATTGTTCACATAAGTTCAAATAATGGATGTATCTCCATCGAATCTTCAGGTTGAACTTGGTGATGTCCACATTGACAGGGAACACTTGGTTGTCCGGATAGATCATAGTAGGACATGTCAAGGTACTTTGGGAGTTTGAGTTTGAGGTCTCAAGTACGGCCATTTCGAGGCTGTGAAGGCAGGTGAGTCCGTTTTCATTGGAGCTTTGCCATAGCTTGGAGCTTTTGCTGATTGGGGATTTTGTACAAGGTTCAGCAAACTCATTTAGGTAGGTCATCTCAGTGACCAAGGTTACGGAGTCATCCACGTCGGATGCACTGGAAATGTGGTTGGCCTTCTTTTCTTTCTTGTTTTCATCGAGGGTCTTCTTCTCAGACCACTCAGCATTGGGATCAGTTAGGAAGGTTGGATCAGGAAGCCAAAACTTTCCTCGATCAAAGATAATCCTCACAGTGTAATTGTAGGCAGTGAGGTGGAGAATCTTGACATAGATTTCTTGGGAAATTTGGGAAGGTATCATGAGGATAGTAGAGGAGACTTTAGACGTCTGCATGTCTTCGCTCTTTGGCACTTCTTGCGCATTTTCTTCAACGGCAGGAAGTTCGGTTACTTCTGGCTTGAAAGGAGCAGTCTTGATAGGTTCACTTAATGCAGGTTCAAAGATAGGTTCAGCTGGCTCAGGGACAACTTGAACGAGCTCAGCAGGTTCTGGAATATCTTGAACAGGTTCGGAAATAAGATCAACAAGATCCTGAATGGGTTCAATCAAAGCAAGTTTAAACACAGTGTCATGTTGAGCACTTTCGACAGGAGCATCACCAAGTAAATCAATCGGTGCTGAGACCTCAATGACAGGTTCTTCAATAGGTTCCGGAATGATTTCTTGAGGCTTTTCTTCTTCTACTTCAACTTTGGTATCTTCAGGAGTCTTGTCAGCTTCAACAAGCTTAGATTTAGCTGATTCTTCAATCACTTGATCAAGGCAAGGAGCAGCCTTTTCTTCAACAATGAGGTCTTCGTCGACCTCAACAGGTTCCACTTCAGGGGGTTCATTGGCAACTTCAGCACCAATGTCATCAACAAGATGAGTCAGAACAGGATGAGGAGCAGGCCTGGTGGTGTCCATTGAAGTTGTGATTGGCACCTGTAACAAAGGCTTCTTTTTGACTTCAATGAGTGAGGGGTTGGATTGCAACTGAACATGATTGACTTGCTTCACTTCATTTTTAATCTTCTTTTTCAACTGGGCTTCAGTAATCTTGCACATCTGGAGCTGCGTTAGCTGGCCATGATAGTAGCAGAGATTTTTCCACTCTTCGGCAGTGAGAACTCTTACTTTTGAGGCCTCATTAAGTCTTTGATAGAGCTGGAAATGGGAAAAAATGTCATCTTTGTCTTCTTGGTCATGATTCATGTCATTGTTGGGGGCACCTTCGTCTGGTCTGGAGGTAGATTCTTGAATGCTACTAAAGCTCCCAGACTCACTACTAATTGGAAGAGTATCTTGTGAGCTGTTGCTTAATTGTCTTAGAGCAGTAGACAAAGTATTTGGACAAGCTTGAGCAATAGGTACAGTAGCAGAAGATGAAGCTGCGTCATCTAGATCAACACTGTATTCAGATTTCAATGTTTCAATGTTTTCATCGTTGCCAGTAAGGATGTCTTCAAAGGGACTTGGATTTTCAGCATTGGCCTCGGAGGCCATAGTTTCATAGGATCCAGAGAAGGGAGACAATTCAAAAGGTTCCGGAATGATTGGTTGCTTAACACTGTGAATTTCAATTTTTTCGAGCTGTGCTAGCTTACTATCTGTGCTTGATGGAGGTTCTTCCCCCTGCTTTGAACTCTCTGCGAGTTCAACAGATTTTTCATTTGACACTAGTTGTAGGTCACTTACCCCCGGCTTTGCCATTTCTGGGGTTTTGGTACTGAGCTGAAGATGGGTTGATTCCTGTACAGGATCTATCAGTTTAGTATCTTCTTTCTTCTTGTCCTCAGACTTTGGTAGTTGAGTACGTGGTTTGGGTTTTGGTGGAACCATTGTTCGCGGTTTGGGTTTTGGTGCAACAGGCAATTTACCATTTGATTGGCATCGTTGTTGTGGAGCCATCAGTTCTAAAATTTCGGCAATTTCCATTCTTACCTCACATAAGGCTTTAGCACCTATGTCATCAACAAGACTTTCCCTTTTGAGTATGTTTTGGGTTGAGAGGATTAAATGATCTAATCTAGGTTGCCAAATAAACCTTGTTACTTGTTCGCTTTTTGAGTTGAGACGGTCTTTGAAACGGGACATAGCTTGCCTATTTTCATACAAGACATACAAATCATCCACATCATTTTCGAGCATAGGTTTTTGGTACTTTGTTTTTGATTGGTTGGACTTCAGCCATTGGGAGAGGGGTGGAGGACAAGGCAGAATTTCGTTGTGTTGTCGTTGACACTTTTTGCATGTATTCACCTCCACTGAGCAGGGACCGTGGAATTTTTTGCAGCATTTCCAGCAGACACCCCGTAGTTTTAGATTCAATAAAATGCGTTGTGAGAGTGGTACATACTCTGGAGTACCTAATAAACGTACCGGCCCTATTAAGCGTACCGATCTAGAGTACTGGGCTGGCATTTTCATTTTTTTCTTTTGTAGTTGACACACTTCACTGCACTTAATCACTTCACTTTTCACTTAGTAGAGTTGATTTGGAGAAATGGAGAATTGGAGACTTGGAGGATTGGAGAATTGGAGAAAAATTCATTCGACGTAACCAGATATAAAATTCTGATCTATTCTTATGTTTGTTGTACCCGTTTACAGCAGGGACTTGAAATGTGTTCACTTTTACCCGTTTACGGCAGGGACTTGTGAAATCTTGAAAATGTGTTCTCTTTACCCGTTTACGGCAGGGACTTGAGATGTGTTCACTTTTACCCGTTTACGGCAGGGACTTGTGAAATCTTGAAAATGAGTTCTCTCTTGTGAGGAACGTGCTCACACGTGTGAGGCTTTGAATTGTGCTCAATCGAGGCTTGTCGAAGTTCGTTCATACGCTGAAGCTATTGAACTTCTATGCCTATACCGCGTTTGTTTGATAGGTCTTGGACTGGGTGGACAATGTTAATGCTTTTTCAAATTTAAAAATTAGATAAGTTTAAAATCGATATAATTTTGGCCTTCAATTTTAACCCCATATAAATTCCAAATTGTCTAACGAAACTACGTACATCACGTTTGCATTTCTACTGTTACCCACGCGCGCTATTAATTACTTGACTTTATAGACGAAAGATAGCTTTCTGACTCTTTTTAGCCAAGTGGAACAAACACATACGTATAAATAAGAAAAATAGAAAATTAATCGGTCTTTTGTCTTTTGAATCTTCTCCTGGTGGTGTTTAGCCAGTCATCTTCGGCTTAACGGATAGGTGATAATTAATGGAATGAAATTGGATTACCATGTGTTGGTATACGGTGAGGACTGTAATTGTATACTTAAAATTGGAGCACCTCCGGAAGAGTGGTACGAAATAATCCTATGGTCATCCGCTAGATGGCGCTTTTTGATGAAGTCAGATTTGGTCTGGGTAGGTGGCGCCGTTTTTGCCTCTATTGGTCAAATGGGGAACCACAGGAAATCCAAAATTGGCAGGATGGGGTGTCCACTAATTTGAGTGTTTTCAGTAGGTCAATTATGAATTCCTTAGGGAGCTTGAGTTTTGTCAATAATAACTCGAGTCCTGAAGGATGTTTTTGAGTGTGGTTGGTAATTAAAGTTGAATTAGTCCCACGAGAGAGGAGGAGGGGTAGTATCCATTGTCCATCGTCAACAGGATGCCAAGGGGTTGGCAAAAACAACTGAGTTGAAGGATGATTACCATAATTACCCTCACCAACTTTTTGAGATGAAGGTGAAATCACCTTTTTTAGACACTCACTGAGACAGGGAGGCTCTCCCCGTAAAAGAGAAATTGATCTCTTTTCACTGATCACTCAATTTAGTCATTCAAACGTCATCACACTTAATCCTTTTTTGCACTGGTTGATATGGGAAGTTTTGGGCTTCACATTTGCCTTTGTGAGAGGACCATTTTATGTGGAGAAAACTGCACATAAAGTGAGGATGATGTGTATCATGAATTGATTAGTCAGGCATTTTTGGGTTTTTTGGTATAGGAAAGAGGTGTTTATTTGCACAATTGGATTAATGTTCCAATTGGCTAGTAGAGATTAGGAAAACTATTGTTGTTGATGTGTTTACTGTGTGATAACCATTTGAAGACTGGCTGCTGAGGGAAGCTCAGGAGCCAAGGGAATAATTTGCGCTCAAACTAGAAAAGGCGCGGTCAAAACAGTAGAAAAACAAGCTTGATGCTAAAGGATATTGCCGCTAGCCTTAGGGCGCTAGATTTATGAATATTTTTCAGAACAAACCCCCGGCTTTGACCTTCCTCGAGGTCAAAACAATGGAAGTTGTAAAGAGGGTGAAAAGGAAAGCCAAAATTAATTGATTGACATAAAAATTGATTTTAAATTGAGTCCAGCCCAGTTTCATTCAACCCCGCTTTGTCTTCTTGACTCTTACTCAATTGTTTCCAATTAAAATGCATATTTTGGAGTGTGGTAATGTAATTGTATTCGTACTGTATTAATAAGTAATTAGAAGCACATATATATACATTGTTAGGAAAGTGGAATTAATCGGTGAACGTTGGTATGGATCTCGCCTGTCTCGGTGCGTAAGA
>LT728177.1:0-16035 GCA_900157175.1 Oithona nana
CCTATTTTAAAAAGTATCTAAATTACCCATAAAAGTAACTCCTTATTTAAAATAGTTTACACTGGCGCCCAACATTGCAGACTTTCAAATTACTTCTTGCAATTTACCTAAAAACTTTGAACAAAAATTTTTTTTGGGGGGGGATGATAAGGGATATGCTTTCAGCTCGTATGCTTGCAGAATATAAGTAGAACATAAGTCAACAGTTTATTCAACATCGAGGTTAAGCTAGCGGTCAAATCGCCTTTTTCAGAAGACCTTATCCACCCAAACGAGCCCAATTTCAACGATAAGTGGGCAAGGACAAAATGAACCCACAACGAAAACAAAGCCGAGACAATTCGGCCGAGAGAGACAACAAAATTGAAGATCTGATGAATGAAATGTACATGAACGATAAGTGGTTACTTAAGCATCACGAAACACCGCTTAAGCCACAGGCCATAAAACTGACCCATTCCAACGACTTGGTACTGGAAAAGGAAAACAAAGCAAGAGTAATTACCGACCTAGACCGGAAGTTTCTAAAGGAACTCGAGGATTATCGAGTAAACTCAGAACCCAAAGATCAACAGGGGACAGAACAAGTTAAATCGCATGAACCTACGGGGGTAGGGAAAAGTCTGAAAGAAAAGATTCGAGACACCATCCGCAAGATCATCAAACAAGACGGCAATAAGCCAAAGGATACCGCAGAAACCGCTTTTCTAGCTACCCCAATACCAAGCCAATGGCCAAAGGTCCCAATTCCAACGTTAGGGGAGAACAAGTTAACCACTTTAACTATGGATGGCGAACGCACAATTGCTAGAACCTTTCGGTTGCACTTTTTCCATGACGAAAACGACTGTTCACAAAATGCCTTAGGTATTGTTCGGATTCACTCATCGTTAATGGAAACGCTAGGTCTGGTTAAAGAAGAATGGGCAGGATTATTTCGCAGATTCATCCGAAAGGAAGACTCAAAAATGACAAACGTACTAAATGAGGCAATCGAATCGAAAGATAGCATTGAAGAGTTCTACAAAAGGGTGCTAACGGAATTCGATGACAGACCGTCTATGAGGGATGTTTTACAAGCACTGGACCAAACTTTAGCAACCCCGCCGGAGCCCAAGCGATTAAAAGAAAGACTAGATCGTATTGAAGGTCTAGTAACCACTTTACACGCGGACAAAACGAGAGAGCTATTTGAACACTGCTATGCAGCTGAAGTCGTCGACTTTTTCCATAAGTACCTTGTCAAGCACTATCCTTACGAAAAGGTATGCGAATTTGAGGGAAGGTTCCGATACCTAAGTCAAAAAATGGGAATATCAAGATTCTCCGAACCATACGTACGGAACTACAAAAGATGCGCAGTGCTCTTCCAAAATCCTAAATTGTTGAAGAACACAAACGAATCAGTCTACCCTCGGAGGGACCGAGACTACGATGACGCATTGGGTGCCCCAAAATCAATACTAGAGGGTGCGTCATACTCCAACACTACCCACAGGGGTGAGAGGATCAATACAAGCGGTGATGGCAGCTACACCGAAAAGGAACAAGCAGCCCACATCTGCAACGCTTTTCACAACGTAACTGAGGAGGACAATGGGAAATGTGTAGTCCTAAAAACATTAAAGGAACGAGCAGTCCACACGGAAAAGTCTAGACAAGCTCACCATATGAACTTCGCCGATACCGACGCGGAGACGCAACCCATGCACCCTAATCCAATGAACGATCCAAACGAAGATGACGCATATCACGCCCCAACGGTGGTAGAAGTGAAAGCATCAACCCCCAACGCGACCGACGCCCAAAAAGAAATCAATACCAGGGACGGCGTCCCCAACATCAAAAATGAGCTGGCAGATGAGGTCGAAACGACCATACATAACACAGAAGCAGACAGCATTACCAAAAAACGAAAGCTCCTAGAGGAAACAGCGATCTGGGAACCCATGTTCGAGGACGACGATGGAGTTTTAATTCGAGTACAGAATCCAGACGTCAATATGTTAATGCCAACAGACGACCCCACAGCTCGGGTTTATAATGATGATGAAGAAGAGAATGGGAACGCTTTCTTCCTGCTATATCATTTAAAAAGCAGGCGACCCAATTATTTTCTCCTCATAAATACCTTACGAGATCACTGTAATTCACGTATGGTAGCCCCCACTTATAAAGAAATCCGCTACCGGGAGACCACATTTATGTATAAAGTCATGGTGAAGAAATTCACGGCTTTCGGAGTGGGATACAAAAAGCAACACGCAAAACACGCAGCCGCTAAAGCTATGTTGGAAACAATTCATCGACATGGGGATGCAGCCTTTTTCCGATTCCTAGCATGGAACGATGCGACCAGACGTAGGGGAATCATTCCACGCATCGTTAGGGTAAAGACAGAACATCACTACGATTTGAAACAATCGTACTTATTCGTTAATCAGCACGGAAAGCAAATAACCCAGCTGAGTCCCATTCAGCGTCTCTTATGACATGAGGCGGAGGGGCGACATCGCCAGATGAACTGCCAAAGCATCGAATTCCCTCACGCAATAAGAAAAATCTGCATCGAAGCCGATTATATAAGAAAACAATTACGTATAGAGAGGAGGTACCTTTTTGACGAGAAGGGTTTCCACTTTCCCCACCGTTGTAGTGCCCCAGAGGACCTGGGACACTACAAATCTCCTTACCAATTACCAAATGGAACTTTTGGCATGGCCACTGTTTTAAATTCAGTCCTCAGACGTGGTTTAGCGATTAAGGAGGATGAGGATTACCCGCGGGATTCAGGGGGAGTTGAATTGCCAAAGTCCACGCCCAAGCACGTAAATCAAGCACGAAGGTTAATAAACACCCCATCTCAAGACATGCACGAACAGGAGAGCAAGAAGTCCCATGCCAAATCATCAAGATCATTCGAGGATAACACACCAAGCCAATACAAATACCATGAGACCCCGTGGGCCCTCAAACGGGACACCGAAAAGCAATTGCACAAAATGGTAGGAGAAATGTACAACCTAGGTTATTTAGTCGAGGTACAGGACGATACCGACTATAGCATGCCATGCTTCAAAGTAACGAACCCAAGAAAATCGTGTTACAGAACACAAGGGGAAGTACACAATTGGGAAGCGTATTTTCAATACCATAACTCGCCAGATCGTTTGCGTTTGGACGAGATAATTCGAGGCCCAACCCAACAGCCTATAAAGGAAGTTATCCTTGAAATCGACTCAATGGTGAGCAACATTCATCGAAACACGCTAGTCGACGAGTACGAAGGATATCGCACACATGGAATTTGCGATGCCATTGAAAGGTACCTGAGGAATCGTTTTCATCCTGCACTGATAGACAGATTCCACGATAGGATTGAAGTCCTCAAGAAGCGAGATTACCTCACGATTAATACGTATGGATATTTGATCACATACAAAATGGAGGCCCTGGGAATGTTCCGGGATCTGATCCCAAATGACATGGGTCCACTAATCCTAACTAAAACAGAATCGCTTCTCGAAAAGCAAAGGACCATGGTCGCGGTCAATGACATGAGAAATTCCGCAAGAATCACAAACCATTACAATCTAACATTCTATCAGCCAGCAAATGGACCAAAGTTTGCCAACCGACTTGTACGTCATGAAAAGGTCAAGAATAAACACTTAGGAATATGGAAATCTACGCATCAAAAGGTTCCCCAAAAGCCCGATAAAAAGCCCCGCGTCCAATCCTGGTATAGGAGGAAGCCGGTTAATCTTTTCCAAAGGAGATTGTAATGTGCTTCTAAAAGAAAACCGTATGTACAGTAATTGAACATAGAGTTCAGCATGAATGAAATGAATGCATGAGAAAATGAATGAATGAAAGGAAATAATATTTTGCATGTAATCACGAAATTTACAATAATCTTATAGTAGTATCATGAGGCAAAAGGTATTGTAGCTCTTCCTTAATCAGTTGGGGCAGTGGCAGGTCGTATACCATGTCAATGAGGCACCATATCTTCTTCGAGAGGAGTTCACTAGGCCTGACCATCAAAGAGTCGTCGTGGGAACGAAGCAAATGATGATACTTGGATAGAAGAGAGGATAGGACAGCGGCTTGACACAAGCGCTTTAAAGAAGTCGCCAATGTACGCCTGTTTTGAGTTGAGAATGCCGCCGGACCAAAGTTCACCTTCAGATAGGGATATACCCGGGGAGGACGCAGATGATGTCCGGGAACCTTGCAAAGTTGGACACATGAAGGACCAAAAGACTTTCCGTTGACGACGAAGTGAAGAGAATCTTGATCCCCACGATATAGGATTCCAATTCTATCACCCACAACCAACGGGGGACAGAGGCGAAAATAGAATCGACCACGCGAACGAGACCGACGAATCACGTTACCCTGACTGGTCAAGACGTAGTAGAACCTGTTCCGAAAGCTAGTCACTACCACCCCAAGGCTAAAACGTTCTGAACCATCATAGTCGGCCGAGTAAGGGCATAAGATTTGGTGTTCCCAGTAATGCACGCCAAAGGACAGGTCGGTGTCCCCAAGAAATCGTCGCATAAAATGGTTGTCAACATCAACTACTAACCCATTGCGGTGGAACAAAGTCATGACATCTTTTAAATCATCTAGAGACCACTCCACGTGCCCAATTCGATCCCATTCCCAAAAGTCTTCAACGGAGGAATAACTGCATATTGGCAAATCACTAACAGGGAGGTTAGCGTACACTCTCAAGTCCCCAACGTCAGGGGGTGAAGGACGATCATCCAATTGCACATCCAAGATGTACCTGTAAACCTTCCAACGAGTAAAGCGTTCAGACACGGGTTTAGGAACTACAAAAGCCATCACTAATGGATGATCATTGGCGGGAGAGCCAGTCAAGGATCGATGCGCCATGTCAACCAGCCAGGAACGAACTTCACGAGAAGCTTGTCGCTGGGTATCCTCAAGATGGAGCACTAACTTGCACAATTCATCAAAAGAATTGACCCCACCATAACGGTAAGGACGACACACATACGCCTTGTCATCATTGTCCCACATTTCTTGACATAAAACCTGTAAGTAAACAATCCAAAATTTAATATATGTAATAGTCGCACATAAAATTCTCAACCAGATTTTGGTTTAACAAGGTAAGGTAAAAAGTCATAAATCTAGCAGGAGGTAGGCTCTCATTTTTGCAGGCAACATGGAAAGAGCCTGTACTCGTTCCCGGAAAGCGTGTCGCTCCGAATCTGATCCACTATAGTCAAAAGGAGTCATACGATCCAAAATAGCGGAGCGGCAACGAGCTTGAAGTCCGCCTCCAAATCCAACATCGAATCGGGAAAGCACTCTTCGTTCTCGGGTAGAGAAAGCCATCACGCCAGAAGTCACGGACACGTACGGGAACATACGCCCCAACGGCTGAAGCCGTATCCCAGAGATGGCAACGCCCAAATTCCGGCCGTTTAACACAAAACGAAGGGTCCCTTCATAGGCGTCGTAAATAACGCCTACAATGTCCCCTACTCGCAAGGGTCGACAATAACGAGCATGACGCCTGGATTCTACCCCGGTGTCAGAAAGAACATACGGAATGCTGAAGCTAACATTTGTTTCCGAGCGGTAAATCCGTTGAATTAATCCAATCGAATATTGGCGAACAATACTGTCATACTGCCAGTTGATATCTTGTGGATCCACTACACGACATGGCACATAATTAATGGGGCATAGGATTTCCAGCTCGTAAAAGAAAATATTATCAGCAAGGGGCAGGTCACCGCGAAAGTTGACGTGACGGCCAATGTCCACACAAATGGAATTCCGGAACCGATGAACAACGTCCAATTGAGCGGGGTCAAAATGATCAACACTCGATTCCCATCGCCAACGAGTAGAAATCAATCCAGAAAGATCGAAGTTATAACGACAGCCGACAATAGAGGCATCCATCAAGGGACGAGGTCGATCCAACTGATGCCGAATTAGTTCTCGAAAGAAAAGCCAACGGAAACTTAAAGCATTTCGATCCATGCCCGATGCAATCCCAACACACAATGGGGAACACTGGTCACACGCGCCCGGCAAAGCCACATGCGAAACTTCCACAAGGTAGGACCCATATATCGAACTCCCTACACTGGTATGGCGTCGATGAAATTCAAGTAACACAGAGATTTTATCAAACACAGTCGTTTCTGGGTCAAAATATAAGTCTTGCAAGACAGTAATAGGCGTGGCACTGTCCCAATAAACCATTTTCCCTCTGCTCGATCAAATGTTCTTGCAAAAAATTTTCGGAGGGGGAGAAAGGGACATGGCAAAGATGGCAAAAGGCACTGGAAACGACTAAAATTCGTTGAATCATGTAAAAATCCAATCATATATAATAATTACCTGCATGTAAGTGTAGTAGATGTACTCATGAGACGCTCCGGACTTCAAATACAAATATTTTAGCGGCACAATTTTGAAAAGGAAGTGTTTTGTTGACGTAAACGCAAAAAATGGTTCGAAACAGTGCACGGCAGCAACTCAGCTACAAACAGAGCGCGGGCAGCGAAAACTCAAGAGATCAACACTGAGACAGAAAGAATGACTCCATCGAAATTGAGACACGCCATTGTACGTCGTCATTGTGGATCGGCACGCAGTTCGAATGAAAAGAAAAGGCAACCATGCGAAAATCCAAGTTCAACATGTTGCACACTGCAACTATAATTTTCCTGTTCCTACCAAATGGGGCTAGGAATGGACCGATTATGTCAGAAAACACCTGGCCGAAAGAAGAGCCAAATAACCCAAAAAATGACGGCAACAACATCACTAACGTAACCCAATTCGCCATCAATGCGACAATAGGATTGTTAAGCAAAGCCAACCAACGGCAAACCGTGAAGTTTATTGAGGACCTAGGCGGCCAGCTTCTGGACCAGAGCAGGGACAAGATCGAAGAAGTCAAAGATCGAGCCTTACAGGATATGGCCGCTAGAGCCAAGGAAGCAATCCAAGAGTTCGCCTTTCACCACGGATCGGAAATAGCGGGCTGGCTCATGTTTGGAGTAGTGGTCGTGGTCACTATTGTCATCATCTGCTTCTTCACGGGGCCAAATAAGTCGAGGCCCGACGGGGAAAAATCCTACGAGCTACGAGATCTGAATAGACACTATACATCGAAAGACGAAGCTCAGGATAACTCCTACATCCCTGGACGCATTGAGGAGGAGTCCACCAGATATCCGATGAGCAGCACGGAAGAACGATTCACTACCGAGGAAATGAACAGCTCAGAAGAAACGCTACGGGACATGGTTCAACAAGGAGATTCGCTGTCCTCAAAAACTACATTGGCCATGATCCACACTCCCGAACGGAATCCAAGCGATCCTGCCGCTATTACCAGAGTTCTTGATCAATCCGAGGTATCATCCTCTGGAGAAACCACCCGCTGGTATACCTGTGCTGAGAGCCCGGTAGCAATGCCTCAAGGAGACGGAGCTTTTAGCCAACCGACTTCCGCTTCCACACCCAAAGCCGTCACTTTGGAATTCGCGTCTAAGAGAAAGGAACTGAACTCGCCTCAAATGACGGAAACGCTATCGCCGTCCGATGTCACACCCACATCCACGTCCACGGGGTATTTCTCATGGATGATGCCAAGATCAGTTCAATGGAGGCGATACCTGGGGAAGGATACCCCGTATCCTAAGGACGGGCAGGTATTGGTGCGTAATAACAAGCCGAACCTCAAACAAGTTACGCTAGTGGTGCCCGGAGCGAGTGGCATGTCTACTCCAGATTCCGCCCCGAACGCGTTGAATGATTCAATTTGCCCTCATGAGGACCCTTGCACCAACCAATGGTTGTGCTCCGAACGACACAGATTGAGAAAACATGAAAGAAAGCGGCGTCGCCCTCGAGAAAATGAAGCCAATGACGAAGACAATCCCAATGCTTGATTGAGAAGACTCGCAGGATAATTCCTGGTTCCTAACCTCAAAAACCCGAGCCTCCCATTTTCCTCTTTTTACCTTTTAGCTTTAAAGACCTTTAGAAATTGTGACTCTTTTTGTTATAGAATTCCTTTTTAAGCCTAAGTTAAATATGCTGTCACCCCTAATTTGTGACCCTAAATTTATGATAAATTGTAATTATGAAACAATTGTTTTCGATTTATATTGATCGAAGTGTGACAGGTATTTTAACTTATGCTGAAAACCAACAAAATATTTATGATACAGTAACCATGCAGAATTAAACAGTTTTCAAGTACGAAACAAACCTAAAGTCCACTGTGTCATGCGACCTTTTTCTTCCATCCTTAGTGTCCTACCCAAGCCCTCGTACCATATCATTTACCTCCATTCCTGGATCGACTCGCGCCGAGACTGCCGAGCAGCGTGACGGCCCTAACATGTCGAATTTAGACAAAAGTTTTGACAGTGACCCCGTGGTTGAATATGTAGCAGTATCACTGAAGACAATGCTGGACTTGGCAGTGGCCAGATTTAAGGACGAGTACAATTTCGTAGAGAAGCATTATCCCGATGTGGATGTACCCGCTATGAAGACCAATTCCCGAGAAACTTTCCTTCTGGCAGTCGAGTGTCGAGAAGAGTTTAGCCAATGCTACACAAAGGGAGGAGTAGAAGAAATTATAAGCAATTTCCTCCAACAAAAAGAAAAAATAGATCGCGAACTTGAAGTGTGCGAAACATTGGAAGTTTTCCATCAGCTATATAACGAAGGCAAGCTACCCATCAGACCAATTAGCCCATCCAACGCAGGAAAACCTCGCCCAAAACGAACAAAGACGGAAGTTGGCTCTAAAAGTACCCAGATGACACTGGACACTGAACACTGGAAGATCATAACTCAACAAACGACCTGCCGAAAATAAAGCGTCTTACAATTCACTTCTAGAACTTTTGCGTTACGTAAATTCTTTCGTTTATTGAATCAGTAAATAGTTTAACATAGTAAGTTTTTCTCTAAAAAAGGCTTGAATCCGGAGCGCCTCAAAAGTTTAATTAACAGATTACTCATCATCTAATTGTGGAGTTGAAGGAGCCAAAACATCCAGAAACTCCCCCAGTAATTCCTGGATCATATCTCGCACTTGATGATCTCCAAGGCAAAGGGTCGATGAAAATGAAGTACGGATGGTTTCCTTAATAGCCATTTTGCGTTGGTCGAGGCGGTTCACTTGGGTCCTGAACAAACGACTGACTTGTTTAGTTTCCTCGGGAGTACCCCGTAATGGCAAGCATAAACTAGTCACATCCGTATTGGCATCAATCTGCACATAATTCTGGCCGTAGAGATATCGTCGCAAATACCTCTGCGAGTGCGGACGACACCCCAAGGTCAAATTCTTACGTCTAAGTTCAGAGAAAAGATTGATTTTGCATGACTCCATCGAATGCAAAGTAGACCCCAATGGCCGGAAATAATCCCTGGAGCCGGGAAATTTCCAATTGTGACATTCAGCCGCAGGGTTGGCGACTAGCCGTGGATAAGGTTCATCTACAAGATCGGGCGGGTCGCTATAACAACGAACCCGAAAAGTAGGGCCCCGTTTTCGAATGGGCGGCAAACACTTTCGGGGGGATGATCCCATCCTAGTATTCGCAGTTGTCATCCCCAGGACTGGTGAAGAAACCCGAACGAGTGGAAAACCCTTTTGGGGGGATGAGTCGTTTTCGGAATCCATCTTGGAATCATGACTACCGATGGTGTCCTGGAAAGATTTCTTCGGAGGCCTAGAAGGTCCAGGTACATCGAGATCCCGCGCATCTAGATCATGAAGAGACACCTCTTGAGCATCCTCATCCACGGATATACTGGTTGGAGAAGAGCTTCCGGAGCTAGACTGTGCCGGCTGCGAAGCTGCCGAGTCGGAATCAGAAGATGCTAACACAATATCACGAGCACTCGGGGACGTTCGGCTGGGACCTGGAATAAAAGTCAATAAACCCACGTAGTAGCAATTTAAGCGAAAAACCAAGGCTTACCTGGCGTGGAGAGTATCGCTCTCATGCGAGAAAAATTAGAAGCTGAGGCAGTCAAAGAAGAAGGAGACGCTGAAACAAGTTCAGAAACACGACATCGTTTGGAGCTTCCGCACACCGGTAGTGGA
Source organism: Oithona nana (assembly GCA_900157175.1). Lineage (NCBI taxonomy): Eukaryota > Metazoa > Arthropoda > Copepoda > Cyclopoida > Oithonidae > Oithona > Oithona nana. Next base: position 10,139 of record LT728177.1, read on the forward strand.
CGATCTTCCTCAAGCGTGAGATCTACTAAATCAGGAACCTTCGCTGCTCTAGAGCGTCGGGGATTTGGTTTTTTGGGGACATATCGCTTTTGCATTTTCGATCTTTACTTAAATGTTTACTTTTCGATTGCCGCAAAGAAACTACTAATACTCGCGAAACCTATCCAACTGCCCGGAACCCCAGCAATCTCAACTAACGACTAAAGACCCAATTTTAAGAAAATTTTTGCTAACGGCCACTTTAGCCGTTAAGTGCTTTTGACACAATGCTAGAAGTCTCATAGGGGGATGTGTCCAGATCACCAAATATGTGCAATAAATCTTCACTCTGAAACCAGATTTTTCCCTGAACATCTGGCAAAGATGCACTCCCCATGATTTTCCAAAAACATGTCTTTTTCAAGAAAACAAAAAATCTTTTTGGAGGGGGATAATGGGATAATGGGAAGTCACGGAGTTTCGCCGAGTAAAAGCAAATTTTTAAGTATTCGTAACACAAAGTAACAACCACATTTTTGAATTGCCAAAAGGTACAAGTTTATTTTTGAAGAGATCAACACAATTCACCAAAAGCAAATGCACTTAAATGAATTTTTGTCCGAAATGTTGTAAAACCTGACGCGATAGAGCCGAAAAAGCGATGTTGATCCCAGGGCACAAACGAAAGGCGATCGGAAGGTACTATCCGTCTACTCCGGTTGAGAGGAATTTTCTCCTGGCGACAGACGAGTCAGAAGCGCCGACAGGTGACACGTTTGGTAACAATAGATGCATGCCAGGAGCATCACGGAGATTGCCACGGACATTAGGCAGATCAATGCCAACAGAAACACTCCATGAGTGTAGGAGCCTGGGTCATTCAGCAATTGAAACCAGAGATGATCCAACGTGGTAGCATTTATCCCGGAGTGGAGTTGGAAGGAAGAACTGGCCCCAACTCGAAGTGGCAGAGAGTCAGGAGACGGAGAGCAAGGATCAGTGTCCACCACCTCAAAGGGGAAAGATAGATTGCGAGCAGAAAAGGGATAGTCGACAGCGGGAGCGTTGAGGATTAAGATGTCATCAGTCATTGGGATGTGCCAAATTTGTCCATCCAATGGAAAGGAGTCGGAAGCCACGGAACCAGATGCAGAGGCAGTCTCACTGGGGGATTTAGTCGACGTGGGCTGAGCCAAGGAAGAAGTTGGTCGATCAGTAGCCGAGATTTTGGGGGAAGTAGGCGTAAAATCCTCCTCAGGAAGGGACCAGTCCATACTCATGGCGGGCCTCGCCCATGCATGGCGCCAGAGAAGTAGTATGTTTAAGACAAAGATGATCCGCATGGCAAGAAGTACGAGGGAACAATGAAGGCGTACGGATAGACGACGCCTCCAGCGCAGAAGAAAGAAGAAGTCGGAAAACGGCGGGAGAACAGGCGCCGAGGATGCGACACCGACGGGTACTCCCCCGCCTAATGGCTTTTAATTCAACTCTTGGATCTTGGCTGTATTCGGCATAAATGCGAGCTTCAAGTTATGACCCACAGTGCCGGGAACGGGGGCAAAATCCGTGGCAGACAGAGGAGACGGATGATGGTGGTGAACATTGAATTGTCGAATATGGTGGATTGGAGCAATGGAGGGGTGGCGCACCTCAGGATCTGGATCAGAATCTCGCGAGTCTGCCGAAGAGGCCCGAGAGGGAGCTCGATTTTGACTACGACGGCGATGGCGATTAATTCGGAGAAAACCACGTTCAGATGCACGGCAACGACAACACAACAGGTTGATTACCATCCCAATGACGCTCAAGACAACCATGCTAACCATAGAGATGAAAGGAGACGATTGGAGAGAGCCAAAGAAATCCGGCGAGGACGAGGCCTTGGTAGGTTGAGGAGGGGGCACCTTCTCCCCCCTAATCTCAGGAAGCACACGGGATGACTCCCCAATGACAGCAGCAAATGGAGAGCCCTCTTGGAACAGATCGAGTTCACATTCGCCCATCATGGCATCGCCCCCATACAGAGGTGTGTTGACACACTTGGATGACGATTTGGAGGAAGTGACAAAATTGAATTGGTAATCGTGGTTCTGCAGAGTCGAGATCTTAGCTGAGTTCTTCACGAGGAGTGAGGGACACACTAAGGAGGGGTTGGCGGTGGTATCCATCAGAGCTTTGCAGCAACGGGAAGGAAGACGTAGATACACGGAACCCATGTCAGTGACACATTCCGAGGGGAAGCGCTCATTTACGAGGAAGTTTGAAAAGGCCAGTTGTGCGGCATTCTCAGGGTGGGCATAGAAATCCACTCGCGACCACGGGATCGAGGGATCCTGCATCACGCAATCCAGGGTAGCATACTTGTTGAGGGTGCAAGTGGCATCATCCATTAATAACAAACCCGAGGAAATCATATTCGCAGCCCTGTCTATTTGTTGAATAAGATGATTGCTGTCGGGCAACCAGGAAAGGGCCCACATCCCATCGTCAACGGATCCTCGCGAATTGGCAAGGCGAGACACTACCAGAGAAGCCTGCATTAAACACTGGGGAAGCCGTTGTTCGGGATAATCCAAGTTATTATCTTTCTTAGAAAAGCCTTGATGACGCCAAGCAAGAATCAACCGGCCCAAGGACTGCTTCAGTAGGTCCAAAACGTCTGCTAGTGAGGAGTCCAAAAATTGCCAGGAAATCTTGTCATTGAAAATGTTCGTGGAAACTGAAGCCGGGATCAAACAAAGTTGTTTGGTCTGAGACTGGAGATCAGACATGGGAGCGGCGGAATATTCACTAGTATTCAGGTTAATGCCCATCACGAATCTGTGCTCGTAAAGCACTTGACCCCAGTTGGTGCGGTCAACGGAATCTCCGGAACCCTCCCCAGATCCTTCGGGAGGAGAAGCCACTTCAATGCCATCCGTTTCCAGGGCGAGGTACTTCGTGCCCGCCTCTAACTTTAGAAAAGTTATGCGAGAACGAGAATGGATAAGGGCACGTTGATCAACCTCCAAGTCTAGTGTTTGGAAGGTAATACCATGAGGCATCAACATCGTCCGAATCTCGTGAAACTCCGCGTCGGTTGAAGCTGGAAAACAGTACAAACATGGAAATGATGCTAAATAAGAATATACTAAAACAACAAAATAATGCAAGAGAAGGCTCTTACCTTGTGGCATGAAACCATCCAAAGTCCCACAGTGATTCACACAGTCGATAAGCTTACAACCAATGATGGCAAAAACGTAGCCTTTTGTCCAGGGATACTGTGCCCAAAAGGTAACATTCTGAGCGATGGCCGGCAAGGCATGATAAAATATGCCAGAGGAGCGAAGCACAGAGACCACATCTTCAATAGTCTCGGAGGTCAATTCAAGCTTATTGATGAAACTAGCGGCGTTGAGCGGTAGACGAGCATGCTTGGTGGACAGCGAAGGCACGGGGGTCTTACGCAAATGCCAACTGGAAGCATAGGCCCCGTAAAGCATTTGGCCTAATCCTAGCCACAGCAAAATTAGAAGACGAAAGTTGCCAATAGACCAACCACGAGTACCAGATAGGGGAAGCATGGTTAGAAGACTAAAGAAAGCGAAGCAAAAAATGAAAAGCCCGCCCAACGTGGCTGCGTCCTTTTCTTTGTCCCATAGCTAAGAAATGGCAAGACATTCGACTTTTCCCCTCCCCCATAAGACGCATATGGCCACCAAGCGCAGTACTTAGCGCAAGCGCGCGCGTTGAAAACTACCACTACTCCTCCCCCACTTTTTCCCGCCATACTAATAACAATATTCTTTCCCCATGTCCCTTATCGAAGCAGTAAAAACAGAATATTGAAACGAACTCGAATAAACGAGGCATATGTTGTAAATATGAAAGCAAAAGGTGTGTTATAAATAATTGTATATATGAGAAGCGAAACGTGTAGGCCACGACTGTACTGAAGGGCCAAATGATTATCTAAGGGAAATTGACACTCACAAGCTAGAAGCTCCGAGCCAATTGACGACACAAAAGAAGTACACTCTGACTTCGCCATCCCAAGGCACCAAGAAGAGCTGTATGGATATAGGCAAAGGAAACTGGACTATTCAGGAATAACTATGGGATTATCAGGAGCTCTGATGATGTTCTGCGATCCTGCGAAAATGTTACATCCACGTCAGCATTTTTGATAAAAACATACCAAGTAGGATCGCGAGTGCATCAAACTCATATCCCATGAAGCCCATGCGTGCGAGTGAAAAGTGAACTACGAGACTAATGAATGCGTCATATGACTAATTCAACACGGGAGTTGGGGCCATTGTATGAGGGCGAACTCGCCTAAGTTCGCCGGACGACTAAACGGAACGATTGAATTTAGTCGCCCCCAAACCTCGCAAGAACAGGCACATGTACTCAGTCATGTGCCCAAGACGCTAAGCCAAGTATAAAGGGTCAATTGGCCACTTTATCCAATTCGTCCCTAAAATCTTGCAGCTGAGATCAGTCAAGGAATACATAGAGGGGAGGGCACAAGATGGCAGCTTCCCCGTCCGCTGCTTTCCGATCTCTGGACTCGCTCGAGTGTATATGCTCGTTACTAAAGACCATTGTGGAGTTACTCCAAGAAAAGAACGACCACGAAAAGGCAGTGGTGAGAAGATTGTGGCCACAAATTGCTAACAGCCCATCCCGGTCCAATGCTGAACAAACGCTAGCCCTAGCGCAGACAACTCAGGAAAATTTGATCCGGGCCGAAGACATCGGGGATCTCCAAGGGACTCTGGACGAATATGTGGAAAGGAAACGAGACATTGATATGGGAGCTCCTATGCAGGTCATTTCGTTCAGAATCACCCCCCAAGAACCCTTAAAGGGGGATGTCCTCCTCCCACAACACTAGCATCGCCAGACGTTATAAGACTTTTCCGCATAACCAAATACCGAGGGGAGACTTTAGGCGCAATACCTAGATCCTCTCCCAGTTATGCATAAGTGGACTCTAATACAATCCAGGAGGATGTGTTGAATGATTTAGTCAAAGGGATATGTATCGCATTAGTTCCCACCACGCATAACTTAATGACCACCCAAGGGACGCTTCACCCCAGACCGAGGCTTTCTACGTTACAGACCCTGAATGGATGCTTTCCCAACCCGTAGTAACAGTCGGCCGTGGCCCCTCGATATTTTGTACGCACGCGATATCTCGCGTCAGTCGATTTTATAGAGTCTTGAAATATACACACGTTTTGCGGAACCTGTATGTTTCCCTTTGAGTTGAGTGCTGCTGGCCAGTAGGGAGTACTCCCGCACAGTTGTCCGGACAAGCATTATCAGAACGAACTACGCAACGGTGCATTTATCTAAGTGTCAATAAGGTCGTATTGAGCAGAGTGCGCAACGGTGTACTTTTGAGGAAGTACCAATAAGGTCGTACCAAGTGAAATACGCAACGGTGCATTTGGAGCTAGTGTCAATAAGGTCGTACTAGAGTCTATAGTGTCTAATGAGGAAGCTGTAACTGCTATCAACTCCACGTTGAACTGTAACGCCAATCTGTCGGTGAGGCCGACTATCAGTGCTGCTGATACAAAGAAAAGTAAAGTGAAAGTCCAAAGAACCCCAGATTACCGTGGGAAGTCCAAATATACGTGCTGCGTACATTTGGTAAACTGTCGTGCTGCGACGGTCTTTCAGGTAAGAGGAACATTAGAGATTGCTGATCACTTCTTGACCTCTTATCATACCCCAGAGACTTATTGAGTAATAAACTAAAGTAAGCAAACTAATCGAAACGACTCAGGTCTAATTCCACTTGGAATCCGGATCTATAGCAAAGTACTTAATTTTACTCTATTTTCTACGATAATCTACCCACCCTATTTTAAAAAGTATCTAAATTACCCATAAAAGTAACTCCTTATTTAAAATAG
>LT728179.1:0-15701 GCA_900157175.1 Oithona nana
GTGTGAATGCTAAGATGTGATTTCAAATGTTCCTTACGTTTGAACTTCTTTTCACAATAGTCACATTGGAAAGGTTTTTCTCCCAAGTGAATTTTGAGATGGACATTCAAATTGCCATTTTGAGTGAATCTCTTTTCACAAAAGCCACATTGGAAAGACTTTTCTCCAGCGTGAATTTTAAGATGTGTCTTCAAAGAGCTTTTTCCAGTGAAGTCTTTTTTACAAAGTTCACATTTGAAAGACTTTTCATAACCATTGTGAATTTTGATATGTCTATCCAAATAGCTCTTGACAGAAAAATTCTTATCACAAATGTCACATTGGAAAGGTTTTTCTCCAGAATGAATTTTGAGATGCTTGTTCAAATTGCATTTATGATTGAATTTCTTTGCACAAAAGTCACATTGAAAAGAATTTTCTTCTCCAGCGTGAATTTTAAGGTGTTTGTTCAAATCGCTTTGTTGAGGAAAGTTTTTTTCACAATAGTCACATTTGTAAGGCCTTTCTCCATAATGAAGTTTGAGATGAAGATTCAAACTAGTTTTCCTATTGAACTTATTTCCACACAAGTCACAATGGAAAGACTTTTCTCCAGTGTGAATTCTAAGATGTCTATTCAAAGTGCCTTTTTGGGTGAATTTATTTTCACAGTAGTCACATTGGAAAGGCTTTTCTCCATTGTGAATTTTGATATGAAGTTTCAAACCATGTTTTTGAGTGAATCTTAGATCACAGATTTCACAATTGAATGGTTTATTAGTCATCTTATCCGATGCAGTTTCTTCAACAAACTAATGACTATTCAGCTTAGTTAGTGTTTGTTTCACTAGAATTCGTACCTTCTAAAAAGTAATCAAGCAACGCAACCTCTCATCTCCCTTACTTCATTTTTTTTTCGGGCATTTCTGTGACTTGGCTATGGTGGTGTTACCAAACATGGTTATAAATAGACCTAAGAAAATGTTTCATAATTTTTACAGGGTGGAAGACGTTCAACTGTATCTTTAAAGTTGATGCACTATTCAGCCCAGACTAATACAATAATGCATACTGGTGATTGGTCCAATCAAGGTGGAGGTTTGATTGTCCAAAATCAAGAAGCCATGAAACCCGATAATTACACTGAAGTTGAGACTCTAGTTGTTGTGACAAAAGAAGAAACACCTTATGTGATGAAAAAGAGAGGCCGTAAAGGAAATGCTGCTTACGATGGCTTTGCAATTGATCTACTCAAGGTACTGTATCTCCCATACCTGTGCAAGGTAGTGTTTGAAAGGGGGGATAATCATGGGTGGGAATTTTTATTTAGTGAAAAAACCAAAAAAAATCCAGAATTTTCGTCTTGATAATTTGGGGGTGGAGCTGGAGGTACTCGTGACATGACACCCCCACCCCTTGCACACGTATGGTATCCACTGTATCCCCTAAACCCCTTTTGAATGACGTAGGATTTCCTTTCTGCTTTGTGTTCAGCTGTCCAAAAGGACAAAAGAATCTTTAATCATGAATTCAAAAGCAAGTCAGCAAATTTCACAGAATTTTTTTCGTCTCTCCATTTGTTCCTTTCAATCATCTTTCCATTTTCATTTCCGGTCTCAGAGAGGCCAAATACAGTGTATGGAAAAAGAAAGGAGAAAATTGTGAAAATTTTGCAGGCCATTTAAAAAAGTTAGTCAATATTCTATCCGCTGGCCCAAAAAAGTTGCTGGTAAAATGCATCTTTTATCAAATCATCATCTCATCTACCTAAATTGGTGATGGGTTGCACTAAACCCTCCATTTTCACGAACAAAATTCTTAGTGCCAAAAAAGATCGCAAATTGCGAGATTTCTAAAACGATACACAGCGTGTCAAACGTCCATTTTTTGTCCGAAGTTCAAATTGGCGAAAAGCTTGAAAAATAGTCAACTTGAAATTCTGTGTAAAATAGACGATTTTCAACCAGTAAAAAATTCAAAACAGTATTTGAATTTTTGAACCTAAAATTAGAAAAGTTCTTCCGAATTTTATCGAAATCTTTAATTTCGAGGTTTAGTCGAAACGGAATTTTTGGACAAAATTTTTTGGTTTAACACAGTGAGCGCCTGAGCGGTAGTCGTGAGTTGCGAGGAACAGGAAAAGGCCAGAAGATGATTTCCTGAGGGCCATTGTGCGCTTTTAAAGCTTGCAAACTTCATTCGAAGTCTTCGTTTGCAATTCATTCTCTATTCATTTTCTGATTCACAGGCCATTTCTGATGTCCTAGGCTTCAAATTCAAACTTTATTCCGTGCCCGATCACTTCTACGGTGTTCAAGATCCAGACTCTGGCGAGTGGAATGGTATCGTCCGACAACTTTTGGATCGACGTGCTGATCTGGCTGTGGCCTCCATGACCATCAATCATGCTCGTGAAACTGTCATTGACTTCACCAAACCTTTCATGAACCTGGGAATTTCCATACTTTTCAAAGCGCCCAAGGATCCTGCCACAGAACTGTTCAGCTTTATGAATCCTTTAGCGGTGGAGATATGGATGTACATTCTAATAGGTAATGTTCAACTTTAATTGACTTCATGACAGTTTTGTTCACTAGATGGCGTTTTTATCATTACTGCAAGTAGCAATTACATCAATTACATTGATTTTATTATTAAAGACATGTAGGGAAAGACTCCAATTCTTAACGCTTGCATTAATGGAAGCAAGGATGTTGTCAAATTACTGCTTTGAAATCATTTTGACTCCTTTCATTTTGACGAGTTTTTATAGAAAATTGAAAGTTCCAATTGCTTCATCTAGCGGTAATTTTAGTTAACATTGAAACTAAAGTTGATCTTTTCCTAATAGCTTATGTCTTGGTCTCTATTACGATCTGGATCGTGGCCAGATTTTCCCCCTACGAATGGGCCAGTCCAGACCCTTGTGAGGAAACGGCAGGACTTGTCTTTCAAAATGATTTCACGCTGCCAAATAGTTTCTGGTTTGCCATTGGAACACTAATGCAGCAAGGGTAATTGACCTTTATTCAATCCTAAGACTACTATTCAATTATCATAAACATGAAAATACCAAGTTTTTGGAAGGCAAAAAGGGGACAAAAGGAAGGCAACATCATGTACCACAAAAAAGTCCCTTTTTCATAAGAGAACAATGAAAGCTATGGGCTACATAATTGCCTTTTGTTATCGAGGCATAATAAATTGTTTCTTTTTAGTCTACACAGTGTTTCAAAACCACTGGAAAAGTCTCATTATAAAAAATCGAAATTTTTCTATTTTTGGTCCATTTACGAGCGAAGCAAGCAACCGCCGGAGGCCTTGCATTTGAGAAAACGATTTCATAAACGCCATCTAACCAATTTTTGGTACACTCTCCATTTTTAAACACTGTGTCGAGAACAGACTTTTCCGTGGTATTTTTGCTGTTGAAGCTTGACTTTGATAGCATCAATTTTGTATGTTTGTAGTGTGAAAAAAGCGAGGCTAAGAAAGCCATCAATCATTTGGAAAGCCACCCTAGTGTATATATTTTAGCTTCACGCATTTGAATATAGTCTCTTTGAGGATGGTTATTATCATGTGGTTTATGTCATAGGTCTGACTTGAACCCAAGAGCAGCTTCCACTCGAATTGTGGGTGGGATTTGGTGGTTCTTCACCCTGATTATCATTTCATCTTATACTGCAAACTTGGCAGCTTTCTTGACGGTTGAGAGGATGGCAACTCCTATAGAATCTGCGGAGGATCTAGCCGACCAAAATACCATAAGATATGGCACGCTTATCGGAGGATCAACAATGACATTCTTCAGGTACTACGTAACTTGGAACTGAAGGTTTTATTCTATATCTCAACATACAGGGTGCTCATGCAAGTTTTGGACCAAGGACGAACTTACCGAAATTCGCGTTCATTAAAGTTAGTTTAAGATAGGGTTGAAACTTTCGGACTTACAGAAGAAAAGTGCCAAAATAATTTATATGTAATTGTGCATACACAATTTCATTAAAATAATGAGTTCAATGAAAAGCTAAAAAAACTAAACTTTTAATCCTTCCAAATTCTGACGAAAAAAAGTTTGAAAATCATTGAAAATGTACATTAAATTATTTCAATAAACTTCAAATTGCCTAATTTTTCGTCAGATTTTCGTTAGTTTACTTGCTCAAATGGCAGGGATATGAATTAGACGCCATCTTACGTTTTACAATATAAAAACCTTACAAATTTCTTTCTAATCAAACACAACATCATCAATATTATGATTTCATTGAAATGCTAAAAACCTAAAACTCATCAGCCATACAAATTTTCGCTAAATAAAGTCTGAAAACCATTAAAAACATACATTAAAAATGCTTTCAGTAGCCTTCAAATTATTTTTAACGTTACTTCCGATTTTGGTTCTTTAAGTTTACTGCTCAATTAACAGGGATATGAAGTAAACGCCATCTTGCGTTAATAGTCAATACATTCAAAATCCCTTAAGAAACTTTTCATTTTTGAGCTTCACTGAATCGTTGGTTTACTGTTTTGTTCCAAAAATTATTGGAACACCCTGTACAATTCTTTAGCCTTGCAAAAAAAGAAGATAGTCACGGAGGTCTCACGAGGCTAACTTTTTTCGTATTTGACTTATAAAAGTTAGATCAATAAACTTTTTCGTCAGCGTCTTCAGAAATTCTCTTTGCAAAGACTAAAAAAATGAATCTGTATTTGCTTTGTTTAGTGTCACTTGTCCAAAGTGATGTTCTGCGGCACCAAAAAAAAGGGGAAAAATCAATGCTTCAAGAAATTCTGCAGAATTTTTCTTTTGCGCGCGGAGGCTACGAGAAGCTTTTACCATTCCCTTGTAAATCGGGGGGATTTGCTTTCTAGTGGCATAGCAAAGGCCTTTTCTTTCTACAACCCGCTAAAATGGGCACTTTTTTCACGAAATCGCAGTAATGTTGGGTGTAAAGAAAAAGAGAAGGGTGCATGACCTTCTAAACTCAATTGCAGTACTTTGTGTGTCTAACTTTATTACTACATCTCACACTGTGTCAAAAATCTATTTTTGGTGAAAAAAAACAAAAAAAACTTTTTAGGGTGACTTACTTTTAACAGATTAGGGTGGGTTGAATTTTACAGATATCAAAAATTAAATGTAGGTTTTTTTCAAAAAGTGAACTCATCTGCTGATGGAAGACCAAATTCCACTAGAATATCGTTTCCCACAAATGCTGTGGAAAAATGAATTTCATGTTATTTGAGGAAAATGTACTTTCCATCAATTCATCCACAATACAGTGGAAATAATTTTCCACAAATTCTATGGAAAACAGGATTCCACTAGTGTAGATGAATTAATGGAAAAGCACTTTTCCATGAATTCTGTGAAAAAGCGAATTCCGCAGAATTTATGGAAAGCAAGTTTCCAGTGGAATTTAGTTTTCCACAAGTAGATGTATTCACTCAAAATATATCTTTGGACAAAAATTGGACTTTTAACAAAGTGTGATCTACTATACACAGGGACTCGAAAATGGAACGATATCAAAAAATGTGGCGCTACATGGAAAGTCACATAACCGAGACTTTTGTCGACTCGTACGAGGCTGGCGTGCAAAGGGTCCTCAACGGAAGCTACGCTTTTCTGGGAGAATCGACAATGCTGGACTACTTGGTGCAGCGAAATTGTAATCTTACGCAAATTGGTGGGCTTTTAGACAGCAAAGGATATGGAATTGCGACGCCCAAAGGATCCAAATGGAGAGACAAAATCAGCAAAGCCATTTTGTTTTTGCAGGTACATTTCATATTGTCAGTTGTGCAATTTGACGGTAGATGCCGTGTGCAAATATTTGTTCCGCTAGTTCAAGTAGTTTAGTTTACTCCTTTTCATTTGGCAAAGGCAGACACATCTTGGCAAAATGCACTTTCTGGGTCTTATTTATGGTCGTGGTCAAGCTTGAAGTGAATGCGAAAGGGGCTTTTTGCACAATTGTCAAAACTACTTTATAGCTTTCTAATTGCTTACAAATGACATATCAAAAATAAATATGGTGAATTTTTTGACAATTCGGAATACACTTATAGGAATATCCTTTTATCAGACCGGTTTTTCCATTATATGACTTCCCAAAAGTAAAACTTGACTCTTTAGTTCTTTTCCCTAGTTGTCACTGCAATTTCTGTGAATAGACCACACGATTGTATACCCACTTCTAAGCAACTTTATTTATGCGCATCATCAAGCTTGCTGTAAGGGCTGTAAGCAAAATACCCCCCACTATAGTCCATCTCTTTCAGGAAAAAGGCGTAATACAGATGTACTATGATAAATGGTGGAAGTCTCATGGTCGTTGGCCGGATTCCGGCAATTGCCTCAAAAAGGAATTTTCAATGAAGGAAAAAGCCGCTGTGAATGCGTTGGGGGTGGTCAACATTGGCGGAGTTTTCGTTGTCCTTTTAGTGGGTCTGGCCTTTGCCGTCACTGTAGCCATTGGTGAATTCTGCTGGAAAACCAGTTCACTCAATATGAAGTCGGAAAACATCATCCAAACTTCGCCCTTGAGACGAAACTCTCGAAAGTTCACTTCCATTGAGAGAAGACGGAGCCGCAAGTCACTTTGTGCGGAAATCGCACGAACTTTAATGCCCAGGTTAATTTGCGATTCTTATGGACCTAGTAACCTAACTACTGAACCTAACCATTCAGTTCATCATCATAATCATCAAAATAGCCAAAGAGACCAAGAGACTTTAGATGATATCAGTGAAATTTACCATTACATGCCTGCTGTTGCCCCTGGAAACTTTCCCAGATAGACTTGATAGGTTGCGTGATTTAGATTAAGAAACATTGCGGTAAATACAGTTGAACACTAAGATGTGTTATGATGACTGATTGATTACATTTGCGCGATACGTGTTGTTTCCAGAGCTCAGTTAAGTTACTTGAAGTTTGGTGAGGTTAGGTGAGCGAGTTCCAGGAGCACCAACGAGGTTGTGTGATTTAGAAACTTTTCGGAAAATACAGTTGAATACTAAGTATGTATTTCTAAGATTACATTTGCGATACGTGATGCCAGGCCTGGACTTTTTCGGAACAAATGGGCAAATCTTCACTGAATTCTGGATGCTCATTAAGAATTTCTTCGGCGGCTTCTTGATCAATGATATTCTTTTTACTGACTGAATTGGTTTGTAAGGTGTGTGTTCGACAAAATCCCATCTCTTTTTTGGAAGCCAATAATGAACACCATTGTTGATGTGTTTCACGTAACACATTCAAAGTGAAATTCTTGGTTTTTGAGCGGGCATTGAACGCAAATGTGTTGGCGGGTTTTCCATCTGCCATCTGAAATATGAAAATTTTGTATCGCTTACATTCGAATACATTTGAAGTACTGGGTATCCAAAACATGTTTGGACACCCGGTACATGTACCTTATAGTTTCTAAGCCATTCTACAGTGCTTTTCAGAAGCTTTGGCATGTAAACATCCACATCAGAGATGTCACTAAACTTTGGAGCCAAAGGATCCTCAATGTCAATACCAACAACTTTCCAATCAGTTTGTCCTTCATCAATCATGGCAATAGTTCCCAGAATTTTGACTTGAATTACTTCCCCGGTTTGGTGCAATTTTGATCCTATATCCATGACATCGACGGGATCACCATCACCTTTACACCTAAGAAAATCCCTCGCCATTGTATTCTCATGATTTAGTAGAAAACGCCCTCTATAATAATATACCTTGTAGAAGAATCAGTATGAGCTGGATCCTCCCAAGTTTGCGGTAGAGCTCCGTAATTCCAAAGATAGCCATGGCTGGGAAATGTATTGGCTATGTACCGAAGGTTACCTTGCTTATCCGTATCCTAAAGGAAAAACAGGTGGTGTCATAACTTTTAATTATGGCCCTGGCATGGCCTCAAAAAGGGATACTGTGCTTACGTGGTGTATTGGATTTAGTGGATCTTGGGGGCTGATCTCAAGCTTGGCGTGACTCCATCTTGGAATTTCCACTACCATGTTCGCTATGGCCTCTCCTTCGTCATGCCTATAATGTAATTAGCATGGTTATTATGAGATCATTTATTTATGAACTTGCAGGTGTATACTTATGCAGTTTTGCACTTTGTCATTTTTGAAATCGTGCTAAAATATACATTTCACATTTTGTCAAAGGAATTGATTTACAAGTTAACAGTGCAGTTAACCTAGATTTGTATCTTAATAGCCTGTGATTTTAAGATGTATGCATCTGATAGGGTTCATTATAATTTTAATGATTTAACCCTTGCATGTGTTACATTGTTATTAATGAAGGAATTGATAAAAATACTGTTGATTAATGATTTGTGATTTACTTTGCATTGGTCAATGGACATAGACCTTGTCTAGAAATCAAGTTTTCAACCAATAATTTTTCTATTTCAAGATCAGTAATGAACATATTATTTTGTACAAAACATGTCCTTCATAGTTTAGCTTTCAAAAACGTTTTATGCGCATTAAATTAATATCAATGTTATTGCAAATAAAATTACCTCGTGGGTGCTATTTGCAAAAACGGCCTCTAGCGGTTTTACGACCACTATCTAACTAAGTACGGAAAACAAAAAAAAATATTTTTTCGATTTACATTTAAAAAAAATAAATTGAAATCTAAACATATTTGACTCTTGAGAATAATGTAAATGGTCCATAGAGTCTAGACTAAGTTGTAAAAAGTTGTTAAAAAGTTGCAAGCTGTATGCTTTTGAATTTTTTATGCGAATAAAATTACTACCTCATGATCAAAGTTACTAGTTACAGAAGAAACGGCTTCTAACGATTTTACATTTTTAACATTACCACAAAGGAATATCGTGGACTGGAGAGATGAAATTGTCTTGATTTTTGAAATATATTCGATAATCCGAACTATTTAGCGAACCTCTTTGTTCGTAGGAATATGTCATGATGAACTGAAGAGCTACTTATAGACTGAGAAGAACCAAGTTGTTCTACACGAAAGTTAGTCATCAATGAGATTACATTTATTTCATCTAGAAGACTTGACAAGGTCAAATAAGACTAAATAGCTGAAATCCTCCTCGTTTTTCATCCAGCTATTTTCTCTTTAGCAGAGTGCACACAGATCATTTCTCCTCTTTTTTAAAAAACATGCTGGTGGAATAATACAGAGAAGACTACATCGATTTTTTTCGTTAATTACAGTTATAAAGTTGTAAGGGAGCTTTCTTCTGTTGTATTTTAGTTGTCAATTTGCAATTCTCGCAAGAAATTTTGAATGGCTTGCATGGTCTCGTAATCTGGAACAAAAAAAAAATACTTAAAAATACATAGAATACATTTTTGTAAAAAAGTGCATTTTTAATAGAATTCCAAGAAAATGAAGGAAGAAATGTTTGACAAAAAATATTGCATGAAGAAGTCATTTTCAAAAGAATTTATGAGTCTCAAAAAATGGCAAAAAAACACGTGAAAATGATATAGAATCTCTTGAATACAGAAGGGATCAAGAATACATCATTGTATCGCATGCGATTTTTCACTCTACCTCTAGAAGAAGGTCGATCACCACCATAAAAGTTTTCCATTCCTGCAAAAAAAGTAAAAAGGCAAAAGTTATGACAAAAAGTCCTCAATTTTTCTCTAGAAATGCATTGTAGAAAAATAAAACATGCAAGTCACACACATGAATACAGTATTCTGAATACAGAAAAGGTAAGGGAAGAGAAAAAGGTAATTGAGACACTAATTGGAATACATCAGTTGTTCTTGATTATCTATGGGTAGCATTCATCTCAAAACCACTCTGGAAACTCTGTTGCTAACCCTTATTAGCCAATACGAGGCATGGGAATCTGGTAATGATTGTCACTGCTGTATCCACTACTACGCCCGATACGAGCCATAGGTATCATGGTTCGAGTCCCACCCCGACCAATTCTGGCCGTTGGTATCATCACTTCCTTCTCCAATTCTTCTTTTTCATTTTCATCGGTTTGACCCCAAAACCTTTTGCCAATTCGTGCCATGGGTATAACACCCCCTGAGGACCCACGGGTATTGAAGGAACTAGCTGAGGCACCAATGGGTCGGAAACGTTTTAGTCTTTGACTTGGCCATTGAGGAATGTATGATCTCCAAGGGAATTCTTCAAAGTAGCCAAAATCTTGGTTTGATTCCAAAGATCGTTTTACGCGAGAACTTGAAGGTGAAGCTAAGTGAAACATCGAGAAATATAAGCGAATGTATCGCGTGCTAGCATGCATTATGTGGAATACATCGACAAATGTAATGAGTACAGAAGACTTCTATACCTAAATACTACTCTAAATATATGGATACTTTTTAAGATTCTACTGATTTAGTATTGGGTTCAAACCTAAGGGATATTCGGCGCCCGAACTACTCTGATCTTCAGTTTGCTGGTTAAGGTTGTATGTATCCGGTATTGCGCGAATTAGGGATGAAGGAGTAGCACGTTTCCCAGTTCGCGGAAATGGTATAAGAGAAGCCCGTTTTCCAGTTCGCGGAAATGGAATTAGAGAAGCACGTTTTCCAGTTCGAGGGAAGGGGATTAGAGCTTGACGCTTTTGCACTAGGTTTATGAGGAGGAAGACAAGAATTTAGCAGAGAAATACACCAACAGTTTGTAATTTAGAGTGATGGTGGTAATAAAACGCAGACTCTCAGACTTTACAAACTGCACAGACTATTAGGGTAATTTCAGACTTGAAAGGGTTAGGTTATATTATTAGGTCAGTTCAGGTTAAGTAGGTACCGAGTCTGTTGAGTCTGTGAGTCTGTGTTTTACTTCCATCCATTTAGAGACGAAGAAGGTACTGTAATTTACAGAGAATGAAGGGGGGTCGGTAATAGAATGTAAATTGAAATTTTTAGAAAAATGCAAAGAAAAACATAGAAAACATTGAGATATTTTTTGGGGCCTGAAAGTACCTCTTGCTGAGCCCCAGGTAGGATCGGAGCGTCCTACTCTGGGGAAGGGAATAAGACTGGATTTACCCGTTCGTTTCTGTCCGTACAGAAGACGATTGCTGAAGGCACTTCTAGAATGAAGTCTGTCCACTCTGCTGTTGCTATCCTCATCCTCAGCCTCTACTGATCGGCCTACTCGCGGAAACGGAATCAAACTGGAGGCGCTACGACCTCGTTTTAAGGGGTCCATGGGTGAGGCTACATATACAGTACACAATGTAGTATCAAAAATACATAATCACGCAGTTTCTTATGCGTAGCAACCTAACTTTTTGGGTCTATGAGACAATGTGAATTGATAATAAAGCTGCTTTTTAGATGTCAGGTTGCACTTAGAAAGTTGCTTGAATGCTAATGCCCCCGCTTTCTTTGCGTAATAGTGCATCGCATCAATACACAATGGGCGAATTATTCAAACATTTTTTTCTATTAAACTTTTAGGCATACATTTCAAAGTGTTACTTCTTTGAATATTTTACTAGCAAAAAAGTCAAATCAAGAGTTTTTTCAAGATACTATTCGCCCACTGTTTGAAGTTGTTTTTCTTCTGGACTTGATTAATGTTCCGTGTCCGTGCGTTGACATTTCTGTCTTTGAATGAATCTCTCTCGAACATTTTTACGGTTGGTAGAAATTGGATTTCTAGGTCAGTTTTCGACCCTATGGTAGTACTCGCAGCGGAGTTTGAAATTACATTTTAGTATAGAGTGTAGTCAATTATGAAGACGAATGGGTATACTGGACTTACCATTAACTTTAACATTATCGAAGATGGCGGCGAATAGAACGACAAGAAGAGCTAAATGGCCAACCAAGGATATAGGTTTGGTCATCTCGTATTGTGTTCTAGATAGGAAATGGTTGGGTTTTGCATGAAGACGGCGCCTTTTATTGTAGCAGCTCATGAACAAGGAGTAGACCCACACCCCAAAAACGGAAGAGCATGACGTACGCTTGGCAGCGGTGCAAACACCGTCGAAGCACCGTTGCTCAATGCTCAAGCTAGAACTTTCTCTCTTCATTTTTTCTATTCTGAGGCCTCATTCTCATGGAATGTGGAACCTCCTATTGAGCTAATGAGATCGTGATATCACGTAACTCCCCTTCTCAAGACATGATACTTGAGTGCAATTACAGAAATTACTTATAGAAATGATATCTTATGAGTTTGTATTTTCTTTTTGAATAGTCCTACTTGCAGTTCGTCGCCTTCGGCGACTCCTTCACGTTCTTATCTACTAACCCGAGGTCACTGAAGAACTTTTCTGTGGTTACTTGTGTTGTGGTAACTCGGAAAAGGCTTACGTCTAGGAGTTATGAAGAAGCAAAGTTGAACGGCCTTTAACAGCCTCGGAGGACATAGGAGTTTTATTCACCCACACTTCTAAAATTGCCTTGTCTGGATCTGTGTTGGATACATACAATACTCGGCTTGATCCGGAAGCAACTCTTGTTGCGATTCTTCGTGTAAGAGTTACTTAAAAACCGAATGTTACCATTAATCAAAAGTAGAAAAGTATATAATTTGTCTTTTGCGACAATTTAACTTTTCTTTGAAAAACAATTTTTTAAGTGTCTAAGTATCAGCACTAAAATAGTTCAGGAAATTAAAGAAGTTAAAATGTTATCATTTGGAAAACTATGTCGACTCTGGCAAAATGTACAAAGTAATCGTTAAAATTACAGTCCATCGAAGAGTCTCATATGCAATTCTATCTAATTTCAAGTATCTTTGTAAGAAGTCATGAATAGGTAGAAGGAATGAAGGAATGGTGTATAAACACATCTTCTACATCGTTTATTAATTATCACGCTTTGATGAAAGGCGAAAGTAGATAAGGTAAGGGTGCCATCTATTAATATTTTGTTGAAAAAGTCGAAGAAATGCAAAAAAGTTTGAGAACAAGTGCATTTTTCTTACTTCTATCATATCAATTGTGTTTTTCAAATTCTAGTTTGGCCAGTTTTCTAGTAAACAAGGTCGTCTACAGTCTACACTAAGAAATATACTAATTGCCCTTTGAACTTTTCCTTTTTATTCGGGACATAAAAGTTACATTTTCGGCCTCGGTTATCTGGGATAAGATAGGACGACCTCAAAGGCTGTTCTTATCTGTTTTAACTCGAAGTCACTAAATTACTTTTCTGTTTACTTAGTAATGTTGCGAAAAAATTATTCCATCAAGCATGTATTGGAAGTGTTGGAAGTTGAAAAGGGCGGAGACCACTTGGCTTTGTTAGCTATCTATTCAATACTTCTAAAAATGTATTTCAAAAGAGCAAACAATCCAAATCGGTGGTTCTGAACAAATATAGCTCTACGTTGACAGCTTTGGTGGTGGTTTCCAGTTTCCTTATCAGATCAAATACATACTTAGGTAAGTATGTATTTTACATATACCTTTCGTATTACTATGTACTTTCCTTAAAGAGTGCAGCATAAGTATGATTACTTACTTCATTCAGTAAGCTCTCCTGCATTGCATTGTTTGCATTAGTCATCTGAAGCATTGCAGCATTGATACAATTAATGATCCATTACTACCGCTTCTGTATTGAGTGGCAAACTCTTCTATCTCAAGGTGTATCTGTTGAAATATTTGTTTGTTATTGAGTTTCTGAGATGAAAAAAGAAAGTCTTTTTTAGTTTCAATTCTTGGCTACAAGATATCTCACTTAGACCTGCACGAATGTCCACTATCCACCATCAAATGGAGTTTTATGAGACTTTTCTTCTCGCTTTACTTTTTTCTGCTCTTGCTCAAAGTCAAAAATAGAACTACGAAAATCCATAAAAAAGTTCCGCCACCTCCTGCAACGTGAAAAATGGTTGAGAGAGAAAGCAATTAAAAGTTAATCAGAGACGTAATTAACATACTTACTAAGCTTGAGCAGAGCTGAAACAAAAAGAGATCTTGAAGCAGAAGAACTCAAACTTTTTTGACACCCTTGAGAATGTTGATCTGGATTTTTTTGCCGGCCTTTCTAATACAATTAGCAAGAAAGAAGGTTTTTGCCCGGAACGGTTTTCAGGTCAGAACCATTAATCTATTCATTGGCCTTTTGACAGCCATTGATGACAATTAACGATCAATGTCATTTGATCGTTAATTTGGTCTATTTTTAGTCTTCAAAACACAAATAATTCGATTGCTTTTAAAAAAATAGAATGTAAACAAACTTTCACACATTTTTCGTATTTTCTATTTTGTTACTTTTTTAAAAATTGATATTTTTGTCTAAAAAAAATTATCGAATTGAAGGGTTATCTGCAGCTCTTAGCTAGAATGTAAACAAACTTTCACGAATTTTTCATTTTTTTTGCTAAAGTAACGCGTAAAAACTGTGAAATGCGTCATAGAAGTTTTAATGTCACTTCAAAAATAGAACTTTTAATGAGATTTTCAAATAATGACAAGAAGCCTCTTAGTAACAGGAAAGAAATGCCGCGTTTTATTTTCTTTGTTTAGTTTTTACATGTCTGAAATGATCAATTCGTCGATTCCCCAATCCTCGTAGCTACCATCCGGCAAATACCGGCGGATAATGATGGGTATTTTCCGCTGTTTTAATTCTTTCATGGCAATTTGTAAAGGGTCAGTCTCGCCTTCTAATTCCACCATGACCGGCGCGCACATAGCTATTTGCAGCGCGCGCGTTCCTAACACTCGCGCGCGCTCGTATTTGGTCATGTAAGGCGTAGTTGTCCGCACTGTGATTTGTTTACTGTCCGTTTCGTCGGCCGGCAACACGTCAATTTGCTCTTGCGCATCTCCTCCATCGAGGTCATCGTTCAGGTCATCCGGCTCGTCGGCCTCTTGGAAATCTTCCTCGAAATCGTTATCTTCATAATCATCCGCCATTTTTCTCAAAATCTGGAAAGGAAAGAAGAAAAATTTAAAAGCCTTTATCAAAGAAAAATGGAGAAAAAAAGGGTGAAATTCGTTTTATTTTTTGTAGTTTTTTTCCAATCTTGAAGAACAATATTTTGTTTTTGTAATTGACACTGAAATTGTCAAAAAATCCGTTTCGTTCAAAATGCACTTTTTTCTTTCTTTCTCTCGTTGTTTTGGTCACACACTCATGATGATGTTGTCATTGATGAAGCTGTCTCTACTTCTGTTACTGATGTTACACCGTTGTTACCATTAACGGTAGAACCGTTGTTACCATTGACGGTATTGGACCGTTTCATTGGAGGTTGAGCTTCACCATTGCTCAAGAACTCCTCATTGCTTCCTAAATTCATTCTTGAACCGTCGTTGCTAATGTCGGCCTCAGAGTCCATAGGATCTGAAGGTCGCCGCTTTCCGGAAGAGGCTGTTGCTGATGAGGTTAAAGGGGACGATGATTCTGTTTGGTTGTCGCCCTTTTCAACCACTGTTCGGAGCGGCGAGTTGACCGGCGCGGGGCGAGGGCGCTCGACTTTTAGCTTGTGTCGTTCTGAGGGGGGTAGGTATTGGGACAGGGCTTTGCGTTTACGATAAAACGCGTCGAATGACATGCCTTCCTTCCAGATCTGTAAAAAAGAAAAGTTAAAAAATCAGTCAATGAATTTTAAAAGTTTTTGTCAAAAAAATCGTAAAATTGAAATGAGATCTGCATTGCTTAGCTAGAATGTAAACAAACTTTCACGAATTTTTCGTCTTTGGTCATATTCCATAAAATACATAATTAAATTACAAATAATTATCTTTTAACCATTGATGATATAAATT
>LT728180.1:0-15662 GCA_900157175.1 Oithona nana
CTAAAATACAAATCATCAAACAAAATGAAAAGTAAGTCAGTTTTTTAAATATTTTGAAAGTCTAGAAAAAAATGGACAAATTGTATTTTTTTTTTTTTCAAAATATTCATAGTCTATTTGAATTTCAAAGACGAAGGGTACATATGCAAATCAAACTCCATTTTACTTCATTTGTTTCTTTTGAAAGTTTTTGGTAAACTTTATGAATAATTCAGTATTGACATGGAAAAGTACTTGAGCATACTACTTTTAAAAAATACATTCATAGTACAGAAAAATATGACTTCATCTTCATTCATATTTCCTGCATCAAGACATCATCAAAGATTTTTTGCAATCTTTGAAGTCTTGATGCAGTAGGAAATCTTAGACTAAGCAGGAAATATAATAGGCCTTTAGGCCTTTCAAGGACTTCCTTTTTACACAACATATTCAAATTCAACTTGATTTTTATTCATTTTTTCCCTTTTTGAAAGTTCTGGTAATTTTTTTAATGATTCAGCAAGTCGACATGGAAAAGCACTAAGCTGGGGATCTGGGGGGATTTTCCTCCTTTTTATCCTGAGTCTGTATCTGGAATGGTATGAATATGAGAGGAGAAAGACACTGGTACCAAAAACATACTTCTGTTACATCATCATTCATTGCTGCAAAATGTGTTTTTCACTAGAATTTTGCAATCTTTGCAAGGCCTTGAAGGCCGGCTTTTCAAGGCTTTTGTTGGGCTTTGTCAGCTTTGTTATCTTATATTGATCCCCTTTTTTACTTCTTCTTACAGAGATCTGCAACGCTGTGATCAAGAAACTGTGATATTATCGTCTAAATTAGATGCCAGACATCCCTGGTCCACAGATGTCCAATGCTCAATGTACCAAATCAGTCATATGATTCCCAAATGTCGACCACCTACAGCTCTAGCAAGTTTTCCAGGCAGTGGTAACACCTGGATGAGACACCTTATTGAAGGTGCCACTGGGATTTTCACCGGGTCAAGATACAAAGATTTACAAATCCAAATGTATGGTGAGTAAAAGTTGGCGGGTCATGAAAATTTGTTTCGTGAGACCTCATGTTGAGTGCCGCCGAGAATCATTCTTCACTTTCTACCTATCATGCGCAAAAAAAGGATTGGTTATAGAGCCATTCTGGTCCTCAGGTGCACATTTTAAAGAGATGCTTGAGCTTGGCGCATTCCATCAGTTTGAATCTATGGTTAGCATCTAGCATACAAAAAATCCTCAATTGTTCGGGTTCCGCCTACCTAAACTTTCTTTTAGAATACCTGGTAGAAATTGTGATAATTGGATTGTGTTTTCTTTTGTTGTCTATTAGACAGTTTGACAATTGAATTGAAGACTTTCTTTGTTTCTTTTGAGTGTTTCCTTCCTTACTTTGACATTGAAAGAGATGGATAAAGTAAAAGAAATATGTATCGAAAGTATTCTTGACTTCACTCATTTGTACTTCAAATATATTCTTTATCTTTGCTGCATTTTCCTAGCTCATAGCCTAAAGAAAAGAAAATGTTTGGGATTACGTAAGTTGATGATGTAGTAGGGAAGGATTTGCTAATGATTAGAGATGATGTGCGTGTAAAAGTCTGTGATGCTACTCACTTACTTTACTTGTTTGAAGAGGAAAGTATACATTATACAACGTACTTTTTGTTACCTAAGACACCTCAGATTGATAGGATAGAGCTACACAGTTGACGTCATCCATCAACGCAATCTAGGCTACAGTTCCATGAGTTTTCAAAAAAATAATCTTTTCCTCCTCTTTTTTCATTTTATCACAACAGTTAAAATTTGGTCAATTTCAGGTCTTTGGGGAGAAATTCGGTCGTGGGAAGATGGAACGACAATTGTACAAAAGACTCATGATGCTAACAAGCATCACGTTCAAACGGTGAGAAAACTAAACATATTTTGTGACCATGGTCACATTTTTGGCCTTGTTACAAAAAATGTGACCATATTTTTAGTATTAGTCTCCACGTGACCTTTATGCTCACATTGCAGGATTATGGTGGACGTGCGATTTTGATTTTGAGAAATCCATATGATGCCATCTTGTCCACGCATAATTTCATGTACGCAGGTCATCATGGTAAAGCGCCTGCCAGAAATTACGCAAGACCAGGTGAGTACAAAAGTCATTTTGATTATAACTGCATCAATCATTTGTCCGTGAAAAGGTTTTTTGACAAGTTCACAGACTCCAGGCCATGTTTATGCGCGGAGCGTAACTTATGATGCATGAACAAAGCATGATGTATATGTGCATGATGGTTCAGAGATGATCATAAAATTGATCTTTGAAGATCATTTTGTAAACGAAATGGACCGAGAGAGGATGCACACTGTGACAAATGATAAACTTCCTTTTTCATTTCAGTAGAATAGGGAAATTGAATTTCCTAAAGCTTTTGCATAGTTTGAAAATGCTTGAATATTTCAATTTTCGCGCCAAAATTGGTCAAGATGAAACCTTTTCAGTAGTGTAAAATAGGTCCAGAAATAGCAAGGTTTTTAGCGCGAAAATTCAAATACTATGTCAATAAAGATTAGAAGATTTTTGTCGCAGATTTTTGCCTAGCAATTTTCGGCATTTTTCCACAGTTTGTACATTTAGAAACAGATACAGCAAATGAAGTATCCAGACATGGTATTTTCACATATAGGTAATAGGTTGTCAAGTAGCAGGTGGCCAATATTGACTCCAAAATACACAGCATCTATCAAGTATACTAATACCAGATACTCGATACAACAACAAGGGCTTACATCATCTCCTATAGGAACAGAACCCTTACAATATTGATGTATTTTTTTTCAAACGTGAAACATTTTCTATTTCAGAGTGGCAGAAATTCGTAACTATCCAAATGAGTAAATGGCTTGATATGGCAACTAATTGGACCATTCATTCTTCACCAGACAAAGTGAGTTACAACAATGAATACTTCATAGTATAACAGGGAAATGGCATACAATGAATGTTGTATCTGGAAACCCACGAGTTCAATGTTTCACAGTGTTTGAAAATAATCTACTTTTCCTTTGAAATTCTGAATTTTCATTCAAATGGACTTTTTTGGTGAATTTCAACCACTGTGAACTTCACTGTTCTTTAGGGACACCAAAAGGCAAGTCAATGATGTAACCCAACTTTTTTCTTTGCTTTTCAGGCTCTAGTCGTCCATTATGAAAACGTCAAGCATGATACGTTGTCTGAAATGTTCAAAGTTCTGGACTTTTTCCACATGCCCATAGACCGAAATAGGTTGGCTTGCTTACAAAAGCACAAAAATGGTCTTTTTCATCGTGAAGCCAGCAAAACACCCGAAGTTGTGCCTTTTAGTGCATCACTACGTCAAGAAATTGACAGAGTTATTGATCATGTCAATGTGAACATTCTTCAAGCGCGAGGATATGATCCTATGCCTACGCATTTGTATAGGTAATGTTCAATTTTTCATTGTTTTTTTAATTCAATTTATTTTAGTTGATCTTTCCTTATAGTCATTACCACAAAACAGACTCAGAAATCTTGGCTGAAATACAACGGAAAAATGACAAATTAAGGAATGTCAGAATGGAAAATGAGAAAAAAGAGGTTGAAGAAAATGCGCGAAAAAGTGATCGGACACATGGAACCAAAATGGTTTTGGAGCAATACATCAAATGGTTGGATCTAGAAGATGAGCAAGTTCCTGACGTAAGTTCCCCTAAGGGGAATCTTCATGTAATAATCTTTAAAGTAGACTTACATATCTTGGTTTCTTTATGTAAGTAGTACAATAGACTCTCGATTTAGTATTGTTGCTTCACCTAACCAGGATTCTTCACTAAATATTCCTTCACTAAATCGGAAATCTACTGTATTTGGCGGCTGCGGTGACACAGCATTTTGATGAAAAAAAAAAACCACTCAAATTATTATCCTCACTTGCTTTTTCGAGGATTTTTCCTTTCATCTCGAAGAAAAGAGTTGTTTTTCGACGCTGAAAAACTTTCTTATGAGAAATGATTCACATAAATCTCATTAATCCAAAGTCACATCGTAGATGTCGCTCATAAGGTAACCGTGCGTAAGAACATCAGCGACATCAGAAACTTTTTCCTTCGTGATTTTTCCCCGATCTAAAAAAAATCCTCTTAGGTTGGGTACAAGTTAGTGTACCCAATTTGGCCAAAATGTCGCGGAAAAAGGAGGATCAGATAGCTACGTCAGCCATTTTTTATCAAGGTTACTTCCGGGCAAAATACATACTACAAACAGAGACGAAAGTCCATTTTTGTCCAAAAATTGGACTTCCACTTCTGATGAAAACTTGACAAATCGGTAATTTGAATTTTTGCGCTAAAAACATAGCTTTTTAAAAGTAGTTAAAATATTTGAAATATTTGAATTTTTCACCCATAAAATTCTGATTTTGACAACGAAATAGCACAAAAATGGCAAACATTCCCAATTTTTATCCAAGTTCAACATTTGAACAAAAAATCGAGTCTTGCCCCAGGGCCCAGTGTGAGTTTTACGGTGTAAGACCGGAAGATGACATTCGCTGATATTTACCTCTATCTACTCTACTTTCAAATTCTTTCCATGTTGTCTCTCTCTAGATATGATGTTCTCTAACTCTAGACTAACTTTTAGAAAGCACTCCATCTACCTTTTCCCGACATTTGATATCTGCTTCTTTTGCAAAGAGGCACAGAAAAAAAGTCTGTGATTGCCTCCTTTTCCAATCCTAAAACCAATTCGCCAGATTTCCAATACCCAATTTCTATAATAGACAAGAAAATGGAAATGCCTTTGAGGCAACATTAGAAAGTCAGATTCTGCAGATTTTTTCAAATATTTGAATTTTCGCGCTAAAAATGGCAACAGTCAAATTTTCTATTTAGTTGAAACATTTCAATATCTTTTCGATCGCAATATTGTAAATCAAAATGAGACTTTTTGAGTAATTGTCAAACACTGATGAGCAAAAGTCACATTTTTCTTTAATTTTCATTTCCAGATTGGAGCTGATGGAACATCAACAGATGACACTAAATCCAAAGTGATGAAACAGCTTTTCAAGACATTTCGCCGAAACAGTGGCTCCAACACTTTGACAGGGCTGTCAGAAAAAGCAGAAGGAATTCTTTCCAAAGCTGTGGAACTTTGGCCAATGTTACAAAGGCCCTTTGCCAAGGATCCGATTGAAGATGCTATCGAGACGGAAGCCGGATTCCGAGGCAAAACTATGGCAGATTTACAATTACCTGTCTGATTTATTGTTCTTGTCAGATTTTATTATAGTTTTGAACTGTGCATTTCTTGAAATATAGTATGAAATATTTTTTTCAAACACCAAAAAACACTGTTCCAAATCACTCAAAAAGTCTTATTTTACAACATTACATTTCTTACATCTACAGGGTGGAACAAAAGTATTGGTCCATTTTGAACCATTTTGTTCCACCCTGTAAATGTAAGGAATGTAATGTTGTAAAATGAGACACTTTTTGGACCAAAAATGTCATTTTTGCAACAGTGTGCTCAATTGTGAGCTTTATGCTTGATGCATTTCCTAATGAAATTGCATCAAAAGATGAATCGAAACTATCCCTAACATCCGTTCTTTCTGCAACAGATGCAATGCAACTATCGAGGACCAATATCAGAAAAAGGGGAATATTGAGTATTGAGTATAGTAAATTGAGATCATGTCTTTCAATCTCTTGCCAAAAATATCATGCGAGGTGTCCGTGCCTTTCGTGTCACGTTGTTGTATTTGTCTCGTGATACTCGTGATTTGATTCATTGGTCACAATGGCACGTGTGCAACAATGACCTTGCACCAGTTGAGTGCGCTTCTTGAGTGATCTAAGTATGTACTCAAGTGGATGGTTGTGCAAAAAAGACTTTAAAGTAGAGTTTCGTCAGACGTCAAAGTCATTTTTGTGATCTTTTGTCTCTAAGCAACGACTATTTCTGTACCAGCCTCTGGTATCTAGGAAAGCTGAGATCCATCAGGCATTTGTGAAAAATGTTCATAACACAAAAGACCTTAGGTACCGTACCTAACTATAAAGTTACCTAAGTCCAATCCTTTGTTTCCCTGAGGACATAAAAGGAGAAAATTGAAGTACAACGAAGGCCAATATCTTATCCTACTTTCATGTGTACGAACAATCTTTTGTGTTCACTGTTTTGTGAACGTCAATACGATCTTCCAGATCATGTTGCAATAAACAATGGATCATGAGATCATGTTTTGACTATGAGAGTGCCCTTTTAATGACTCTTAAAGGTCAGATAATTGAATAAGCTACAAAAGAACAGCAACAACTTGTATTAAAATAATTGTACCTAATCGTATTTATGAACTAATCATGCCTATTTTATTTTGTACTTCATAAAAATTCGAATCTCAAGGGACACTACAACTTCAACTTGCGTCACGACTCTCACGATTACGAGGATAACGAGGACGAGCGAGACGTGATAGTAAAAGTTTTCGTTAACTACCAAATTGGTATGCCATTAACGGTATTTTTAACCACATCTAGTTAAGTTTACGAGGTTATTTGAAGTCACATAAGATAGTACGAACTTTGCAGACAATTGACAAACTGACAGAGACGCAAACGACATCCTTTCTTTAGATAGGATAGGTATGGTAGACCTTAAATTGAATTGACTTCTGCAACGTCAGTGTCTGAAGTCTAAATAGCTTTTGTACCTTGAGCTTAGCAACAGGAACTTCCACACCTGGTGCATGTACAGTGTGATTCGATTGATTGGCTTAAGAAATTGCATCAAAAGATGAATCGAAACTATCCCTAACGACCGTGTGGACCTTAAATTGAATTGACTTCTGCAACGTCAGTGTCTGAAGTACCTTTTGTACCTTGAGCTTAGCAACAGGAACTTCCACACCTGGTGCATGTACACTGTACAGTGTGATTCGATTGATTTACTAACCTATACGTAACGTGCTTCCTTTTGCATTCATCACATTCATAAGACGAGCAAGATTCATGAATATGATCAAAAACATTCATGATGGTTGCATGAATTGAACAAACCAGAAATCTAAAAGAACTGTCCTACTACACATAAGTCTACAGAATCAGTATCATGAACGCATGATCCGCACCGATTGTGTTTATCTACATGTACAGGTATCCGAAAGTGCGTGTGTGTAGTCATCAATAAGGTTTATTGGGGATGCCTAAAAGACACATACATACTTACATCCAATTTACTGAACACACACCTATGCTTCTATTTTATAATACATACAATACCCTACAAGTAAATTGCAGGACGTTCAGGACTTAAACTGTCATAATTGATTAGTATCATTAGTATATGATTGTTCTCACGAAAGCGAGGGGAAAGATTTTCTTATTAATACTGCATGGACTGAACAGAACATGTGACTTCAGTTTATCAAAGTTTAAAGCTAATAATTGAGAGCTATTGTATCACATACATACCTTACTCAGTACCGATCCAACTCCCTACATGCAAACTTACCAACAGAAACCAACTCAGCTAGATACTAGATAGGTAAAGATTGGATACCATGAAGGTTTTGATTCTCTTAAACTTAAGTTTCACTTTTTGCACTGCGCTAAAAGTAAGAAAATACCAAAAATCCCTGTTGGAATCTTATGAAATACTTGAAGAACACAAAGAAGCAAAATCTGAAATGCAATGCTGCAGTTTGTGTTCCAATACCATTGGTTGCGAAGGTATCAAGTTTGAAGATTCCCAATGCTCACTTCTGAAGAATACTAGGAAGGGCACGCTGAATGGAAATTGTTGGGTCAATTGTTCACTGACTGTTGATAACGAATTACTCTCTGTCTCATTGAACGATCAACAATTAACGGTACATGGAGATCATCAAAACATCAGGAATGTAAAAACATTTTCATTCAACTCTTGCAAGTCCGGATCCTTGATTGTCAAGGGAAGAGACTGGAATGATGAAAATCATTGTGCTATGGCTGGGTTGATATTACATTGCACTGCTTCAGATATAAGGAATCCATGGCACAATTTTGTGTCTGGTAAATCCCATTGGAAAGCTAGCCATGGTCAAACAGTATGTGCCAGGTATGGTGGAATTTTGAATTACGACATGCCTTTGATGAACAATGTCAAAGAGCTTGGTGGAAAAAAAATTTGGGCTGAAGGTACCAAAACTGTGACTTTGATTGGTACACCATCATCAATTTGGATCAACAATGAAATGATCCTGAGCAATGAGGATGGACCTGCTGAAGATCCTATGGCAGCTCTTGGGAGTTTACAAGTGTAAAATCAGATTGTGATACATGTATGAATGTATCGATTTAGACTGGGGCACCCTGTATTTCAAATGAATAATGAATCTAATACTTTTGAGCCACAGTTTTGAAATATATCATGAATTTAGAGAAAAATGACTCTCCTCTTGAAAGCAGAGGGCTTTCAGCTTTATATCTAATTGATTGAGAAAATTTTTTGATTAGCACTGCTTGGACGGCTGCTTCGACTTGTTGTGAAACTTTATTGCTGAGAATTGTAAGTAGTCTGATCGTCCTGAGGGTGCCAACAGCGTGTGAGCACTGCACATTCACCCTAAGAGACACATACCACACATACTTACACACAATTCACTGAAAACACCATCTATACTTCAATTTTATAATACCTACACGTAAAGGTAAACTGCTTGCAACCAAAGAAAACCTTCCTGAAACTCTTTAAAAAAGGATTGGTGACCTGGATCTGACGGATTTGTGACAAATTCAGCGACTGGCCATAGCATTGCAAACTTACAAAACTTTTCTGAAACTCTTACGACGTAAAAGACGTTGTTTTTCTTACACATAGCCAAAGTTTTCGTTAACCTCCAAATTGGTATACCATTTAGGGTACATCCCTAGGCCTTTTGGGCTTTGGCCACATCTAGTTTCCTTTGTGCTTATAGAACTTTGCAAAAAAGCTGTCAGAAACGACATCTTTCTTTAGAACGGATGGAAATGGGCCACCTACCTTTAGTGTCTACTGTCTGCACGACCTTTTTTGTACCCAGAACTTAGCAACAGACTGGATATCGGTGAGTTTGGTTACCTTGCTTGTACCAGTCCTACTTTCGTGTTCATAAGCCGAGCTTCCTGCATCATTTATGCAGAGGATCATGAAGATAACTACTACAGCCTTGCCTGTTTCCATCACCTATCTAAGTAAGATGCGTAGCAGACCATATGGTGTCAAATACGTTTCTTGCTAAAAATAGAAAGGACGTGACCTAATCCCCCTGGAATACATTGGGTAATACAGAGGCAATAAGTACGTAGTAGCTAATGAACAGCTCATGGGAGACGTCGCTTGTTTGCAAAAAAGTCTTTCTAAAGGATCGATGCACCTTGCAAACGCGACCCCCGTGATTCAGCGACTGGATTGGACAAGTGGAAAAAAGATATTTTTAAGCGGGAGCATCGCATCGCGCTTCTATATATCTATATTTTTTTTGCCAGCAGAAGTCGTTTTACTTCAAATTAATTTTGAATCCCATTTTTCGTATTCAAATAAATTTTGAATACTTTTCTTTTCAAATTTTTTGCCGACAGAAGTCAGTTTACTTCAAATAAATTATGAATCCTATTTTTCTTCTGGTTCAAATTAATTTTGAATTTTTGACTTGGAAAATTCCAGTGGATTCAAATAAATTTTGAATGCTTTTTCGTCATCAACAGAAGTTGAATTATTTCTTAGTTCAAAATTAATTTGAATCATTTCTTAGTTAACAATTAATTCGAATCATTTCTTAGTTCAAAGCTTTTAGCTCGCGCTTTTAGACTGGAAGCCTTTTCAGTCTTGTTTTTGACAAACGAGCGTCTGGAGAGTGGTCAGTGGTGTAAATGGTAATCCAACTAAAATCCTTTATTATTACACCTCATATTTCTTTCTGACATAAAAAATAGAAAGGAAGGATAAGGAGGAAAAAAACATGTCCACTTTCAAGTATTCTTCTGCTATTGGATTTTTTTTAGCTAGGTTAAGCTTTCTTATCCTTGTCATCCTTGTCAGATTCAGAAGTTGAGGGTCTGGAACTGTCCCAATGATCCAACTCCTTCCGTACCATGCCTTCAATTTGAACCCGCTTGGCTTCATCATCAACTGCAAAGTAACGAGGTTTTGGTATGTACAGCATTGATAAAACCGACTACAGGGAAATTACAGGTCACCTTGACAGAGGCACGACTTTAAAAAATGTGGAAGCAAAAGAAAAGAGAAGGAAAAAGGGGAAAAAGCACAAAATAGCAGTGTTTTCCCTAGAGGCGAAGAAGTAGATTACTCTACTATATTAGATTTCTCAAGTTTTGCAACTATCAAAAAAAGAAACAAACAAAAAAAAAGAAGGATTAGATGAATGTTGCTTACGTCCGTCACTTTCAGTAATTGTTCCTAAAATCTTAGACATTGTAGCTTTTCTTTTGTTTCGGCCTCGTTCCATCGTTTCCAATTTGGCCAAGACAGCGTCGATTTTGGTGACAATAGAGCCGATTGACTTCTCCATCCGATCAACACGACGACCCAAGCTGCAAATATAAGACATATTTTTCAGCTCTCTTTGTATTGCGTTTCATCCGTTTATCGAATTTTCTTTTCTCTAATTGGTTTCCTTTGGAAAAGGGCTTTGCGCAAGCATAAAAGGAAATGAGGCTGAGAAATGTCCTCATAATCTAATTTTGCTGAGAGCAGTCATGTTCCATGTTGTCTTTCCTTGCCAGTTGCGCAAGAAAGCCCTGATAATTGAATAGGAGAAACGAATGTCAACCTCATCTAACCTAACCTAACGTGCGAACGATGATGACAACAACGACAATGTAAGTAATCAACCTGCTGTTGTCAAGGTAACAAGTTTTAATAACATTTCAAGTCAAGAAAGTCAGACTTTTTTAAAATGCTCTAGTAAATGAAATCTGTTTTGGACACCCAAAAAGGAGAAAAATGATAAAAAAAAGTAAAGGCAATGTGTGTTTAAAAATCACCAAAAAGTCTCATTACATTCACCTAACTTTCAACATTCCAGCTCACCTAACTTGATTTCAACATTCTAGAGCTCAAATAACGTTTTAAGAAAGTGAAATCAGACTTTTGGAATGAATTTCAAACATTGTGCATAAGATTTACATACTAAATGGAAGTTTCTGTTACTATGGAGAAGTTCTACTTATTAGTTTTTGTTGTACCCGCCAAAGCGATTCAAGCAATGAAAGAATTTTTTTAGCCTTTGCCCAAATGGGAAGTCTGTAGAAGTAGATTGGAATCAGATATTCAGATTGCATAACTTTCGGGCGGTGATTTTTTGTCAAAGCCTGGGTAAGTTAGATAAGAGATTGACATAAATTGCACTATCAAAGGTCAGCAAAGACATAAAGATATGGGGTGAATACTGAATACCTAGATAGGTTTTATTAGCATGTGTGTGTACCCTAAAGTAGGTCCCAAGGGAAACATAAAAGTAAAAGAGGTGATTTCTGATTTCTAACTAAGTACTCCATAGAAAAGTCATTTAATGATGGGCACACCTCGTTCTATAAATTGCACTGTCAATGGCAAGGTCAGCAAAGTCGTAAAGATAGGAGGGGTGAAAAGGTTTGAGGGGCCCCCATGACAAAAGTGGTGCAGACTACAAATTACGGAAGAGACCCAAAAACGTTCAATGCAATGGAAGGCTTTGCTAACCTTTTGTATAGAGTAATGCAGGTTAAATTACATAAATTATCTCTTTTCTCATCAATACCACAATAGGTTAGGCCTTTTACTGCATTACGCGCTTATACTGGAAGTGGAAAAGGACATAGACAACCATTTTCTTCCTTAGGAGCTCTGAGAGGTTTCTTTTTGCCTTTTGGAGTAGTACATTCTCTACTTCTCTTTTAGCTTCTTTCGAAAAGGTCTTTTAGGGCATAATAGTTAAAGAAAACACGAGGCATTGGGTACAAACATTATCCCCTTAGTTCCTAGAAAACCTTTTTGACAGAGAAGTCCCAAAGGGAATCTTCTTATTGGCCTTATTTTGGACATGAATGTCATTCAGAACTACATTGCATTGACTACTTGCTTGTCCTCAGAGTGGAAATGAATTTTTCTTTGGGTCTTCAAGATTAGTTATTCTTTTCAAGATACTAAAAGAAAACTACAAAACTAACCTATGTAATTGGGTACAAACCTGAGACTCTTTGTCGAGACCTTTCAAAGCAGTTTTCTTAGAAAGATTAGAAAAGATGATTGAAAAGTGCACAAGGGTGCCTTTTGGCACTTTTCCATTTTGCACTTTAAAGCTTATAGTAAGTAGGTAACTGAAGAATTTATGAAACTTTCTAAGGTTATTGGGTACAAACAAAACAAAAGAAAACTTCAAAACTCGCGGAGGACCTAAATCTTGTTATTGGGTATAAACTTAAGAGACTCTTTGTCAAGATCTTTCAAAGCAGTGTTCTCAGAAAATTGAAAACTACACAAAGGCAAAGGATGCCTTTTGGCCTTTGGAAGAGTCTTCAATCTTTGTTCACTTTATAGCTTCTTAGTGCAGAATCTGCAGCGCTTAACCTTTGTTGAAATTATAGACATTCTATTTTACTATAATGAAAGTTTTAAAGTTAACTTTCACTTTTAAGTTTTAATGCCCAATGACTTTTTATGACAACAGCCATGTGCCCTTGTGGTCTATTTACTTTGATAGCCATTGGCCATTTGGCCTTTTTAACCGTTTTTGCCTTTTTAAGAGTGGTGGCGAAGGAGTGATAAAAGTGACAAATGTCGTAAAATGGCCTGTTTACCAATTGTCTCTGTAGTCTGTACCCTTTACTATATATATACAGTACAGGCAAACATCATAAGGACATATCAGCAAATACTACCTAGTAAATTAGCTATAAATAGAGGCGTCTTGTAAGCGGCTTGCTTTTGGCTGTCTATTTGTATTAAGAAGATTAGATTATCCTTACTACACCTATGTAAGCAGGTGTTTTCTATCCTTTGATTATATATATGGTACTCGCAATCCGGCAGCTCAGCTACTTAAGTGGCCTCCGGCGGGCCGGCCCCACCACTCCCTTCGCTCGCGACCCCTCATAGCCTCGGAAGTC
Organism: Oithona nana; assembly: GCA_900157175.1. Lineage (NCBI taxonomy): Eukaryota > Metazoa > Arthropoda > Copepoda > Cyclopoida > Oithonidae > Oithona > Oithona nana. The sequence continues at coordinate 13,155 of LT728180.1, forward strand.
GAGGATGCCGGCTTTGAGTAGCCTAAAACCAGAGCCCATATCTCTTTAACGTAAATGTGAAGTTTGAACTTCGTAGCTTTGAAACTGAGGCCGTGCTTAGGTCACAAAGAACAGGCAAGATGTTGAGATTTTCGTTCGTACAGTTAGATAGATGACCAGAAAATGTAATTTTGGAAGTAGAGAAATCCCTCGATTAGTGCGCATGAATCATTCAGAAAGATCATAGCTTTGAATGTTGGCCAGAAATGAGACTTTTTGTAGAATATCAAACACTGTGTTTGAAACTTACACTTGATATTCTTCACCAGTGATACCTCCGACGGCCAAGTTTTTCTTTTGACTTTGAATGGACATAATTCTTGAAGATCGTGCACTACGTGCTTCTCGTCCGGTGAGTGGCCGGTTGCTTTGCACTGAAGGTGGCCGGTCAACACGATCGTTGTCAATATCATTGAGAATTCGATTGGTTTCATCGGTGGTAAACACAAAATTGCCATCACGATCGTATCGGGCAAAAAACATCTCAATTTCTAAGTCGGAAAAATTGCATCTGCAAAAGAAAGAAAAAAGTTTCATTTCCAAGCATTTGAATTTTTGGCGCCTAAAATACTTACTTTTTGAGATTTTGTCGGATTTCTTCATATGTGATTTGTCCATCACTATTTGCCATTTTGAGGGCATTTTCAATGTCAATGTATTTATTTCGAGCCCCCATTTTCCCCAATACGTTATTGTATCCACGTTTAAAATAGTCTCCAATTTCAAACTCATTTTTCTGAGCGGCAATTTCAGCTTTGACTTCACTGTAAGTATCATTGATGATGGCCAAAAACATGTTCTGTAATAAAAAGATAACGACAATAATGCTGTAGTTTGAAGTGATTTTAATGGGCAAAACTTACCAAAAGAACGAAAAATACGAAAAATACATAAGCCAAGAAGAACAAAGGTCCTAAAAATGGATCGGCTCGTTCAATGGCATGAAAATCAAAATCTCCCAGAATTGTTCTTAGCAACGTAAAGATTGCGTCGTCAAATTTGCTGAATTCTTGGACCTGCAGCAAAAGAAGAAGGTTCCATAATCTTGTCAAAATGATAATTTTTTAGATAACTTACTTGCGTTCCGAAGAGAAGGAATCCAAGTTGCGCAAAAGCAAAAAAGACGATGAAAAACATCACTGCGAATCCCAAAACATCTCCGGCACACTGCAACAAAAATAAAAATGTTAGGCAATACAGAGACTTGAATAACGCTCAAAAATAGGGAAGAAAATATTTACTTACCCTAGAAAGTGTACTGGACAATTGAGTCATAGTCTTGTTAAACGAAATGTATTTGAACAACTTAATCCAAGAGAAGAAAACACAGACTGCAATAGCATTGTTATTCTGTTTGGTAAGGTCAGCCAATGATGTAAAATCTGCAAACTGGTCCGGTGAATCCAGCAAATCTTTCAATTTGGAACTGATAACTAAGACGGAATACACACTCAGCCCAATACAAACCGCAGCATTCTGAAAAGTTGGAAAATGTTGAAAGTTAGGTGATTTGGGGCCCACAACTTTCCCTCGCGATTGCAACGGAATTTTTGATATTGAACTTTGGCCATTTGGGACATTGTGCAAAGCAACTCTTGGAGTTGCACTTAGAAAAGTGAAAAGTCTCATAAATAAGATTTTTCCAATAATGGTGATTTACACCAAATCTCCAGCATTACAAAGAAAGTTATAAGCTGATGTAACTTTCTAGGGAATTGGAATGCATGATGATCAATAATCATCATGTCAATATTATTCATAGTAATGTCAATAGTCCAGACTACAGTAAAGACTACAGTAATTATTGAGTCTGTCTGCATAGGTTAGGTATGTACCCTTCACATCTACCAACTAGAAAAAGTTACTATGAAGCCTAAATTGACTTGTGGAAAAAAGGATGCATGATCTGATTGCTTGGTCCCTCTGAATAGAAGTGTCAAACTAGGTTTCTAAGAAGTCTGTCTGACAAGTTAATGTGATACCAAAAGTCCCCCAATTTACCGTGGACCTAAGGACAAGGTAAATAAGGTTAAGAAAGTATGTAAAATGCATCAGGATGATTGCCTTTAAAGAACAAAAGAAGCTTGGGCATAAATTACTTGGATCCCAAATTGGTAAATTGACATCCTATGTATAGAATAGTTAAGAGGGCTTATTTGATACTACTTTGGAAAATAACATGTGGGTGGAAAAGGCTCATTTAAACCCCCATGCGTATTTGATAGCTCAGGGTAAATTGGTATTTGACAAAATACAGATCTCCTTATTTAGACCTTATATTGATAAGCTAAGGACTAGGGTACATAAGGTTCAGAAAGTACATAAGAATAATCCCCATACAAGGAGTACTGGCTGCTTGACTGTTATGACTTGAAGCTGAGAATTGCCTAGCGAAATCAAGCTAGATTCAATGAAAAAATATTTTTTGGAGCGGGCCGGGATCGATCTGGGGTTCCCTCGCATGCTAGC
>LT728181.1:0-15381 GCA_900157175.1 Oithona nana
TCAAAGTGGTCAACAGCTAAAAAGACAAAAAGTCCAAAACCGCAGCATTTTCACGAGTTTTCACCCAAAACATCAAAATAATCAAAGTTAAACTTTTGGACAAAAAATGAAGACGAATGACCCTTTATAAAATGTTCACATGAAGCGCGGTGACAGAGTCAGATTTCTGCCAAAGTTGCTTTCTTGGATTTGATTATTCTGGTTTTTCCACCTTCCAAAAGGCATGATTAGAGCAGTGGCGTTGTCTTCACAGCCACCATAAATGGCTTGATCGACTATGCGTGATGCAGCGGCTTGAGGACTATCACATGAGAGTGCAATGTTGACAATTTCATCTAGATTCAAAGCAGTGACTATGCCGTCACTGAGGATGGCTAAAAAGTTATCTTTTCCGTGCTTGACGCTTCGTCTACTGATGTCCGGCAAGGCAATCACGCCATACTCTTTCAATTCGACATCGCCAATGCTCCGAGTCATGTTCAATCGTCTCTGGACTCTTAATGTATCTTGCCCATCAGCTGTTACCTCACCTCCAGCCTCCTCTACCCTCAACCTTTCATTGATGTCTGAAGGCGAATGCTCCCGAGTCAACTTTTTGGGCTTTTGGTCCCGTGATAAGAGGGCAATGCAATCGCCGATGTGACCCACCACTAGTTCGTATCCGCCACGTATTAGGGCGACCGTGGCAGTGGTTCCAGGACTTGGACGAAGGACGAGATTTGACTGCCAATGACGACAAAATCCCACATCAAGGTCCAACAGAGTCTCTTTTAATGCTTCTTCCAGATTGGATTCCGTTCCTTCCTTCTCCTGCTTATTGATCCTATGTAAAAAGAATTTTTCAAAATGATTGGCACACCATTCAGCCGCCTCAGGTCCTCCATGACCGTCCCAGATGGCCAAGGCTAATACATTGGGCAAGGGTTCGGAGATAGTGTATCGGTCCTCTTGGTAAGGTCGTCGACCTCTATCGCTATATTTCCCAACCAATTCTTTGGTCAAGATAGGAATGGGTGTGCCTCGGCGAATGGAAGATTCTTGATCAATGAAATTCCAGCTTCCTAGTTGATCTATTTCTCGCCGTGAAGAAGAAGTGTTTCTTCGACTTGGACTGTGCAGCTGCTGGTTTGTATATCTAGATTGTCGTTTTTGGCGGACAGGTGCTACGGGTGCACAGGAATAAAACTTCTTGATGATTGTCTGGCTGTTGCACTTTAGCAAAGATCTTATCTGCACAACCATTTCAACTCCACAAAATATTTATTCAATTCTCAAGAGATTTTAAAAAGATGTCCCAAGAAAAATCTAAACAAACATTTCAAAATTACGGCGCCAAATTTTCCAGGAGTTCAATTCTTTGCTCTCTTTTTGGAGCGAGTAGTTTTGATTGAGTCGTCACTGGTGGATCCACCTGTAGAGCTGTCAAGTCGTCTAGATTTCCTTTGAGGCTTTGGCGGTTCTACAGGTTTGGGTTTTCCTCGACTTGAACGTTTGGATGTGACTGATGGTCGTTGGATGGAAAGATCATCTTGGTCATCAGTACTTGCTTCTTCGCTTGACGTATTCAAAGCCAATCTTTTGGAGGAGGTACGGTTGATTTGAGTCGAAGTGGTGGGGAAGTCATCTTCTTCATCTTCCGAATTAATCTCGGCAATGACTTGTTGTCCCCTTGTCCGTTGTCTGCTCATGCCGGCCAAGTTACCAGAGACCAGCTCCTCACTCAAAGAGCTGTCCAACAAAGGAGATTCTTCCACTCTTGTGATTTCCAGCTCGCCACTTGTCACAATTCGAGCTACTTTTGGGGTGGCAGCAAAAACTTCATCCTCATCCGTTGACGTATCATTTGCAGTCACTAGGGCTTTGATGCTCGTTTCTTCATTAGCTTCATCAGTTTCCACCTCAGCGGATTCCAACAAGGTGTTGCAAGTTTGGCTAAAAAGTGCCCGCTTCTTCTGCAGCTTGACGATGGTGTTGTTGCTTGTCATGTCTGCATTCTCATCTTGGTTGTTGGCAGCCTGATCCTCTGACTCCTCGTTTTTCTTTGGATTCTGTGCCAAATAGTGCTCCAGCGTTTTACCAAACTTGTCTAACATTTTCAAGCAGAGCTTTTCTTTAATGCTCTCATTCATTTGTTGGTACAAGGCCTTGAATTCTTTCAATTTGGAATAGTCTTCTGGCGAAATTCGGAGACTATTGAGGAGCTTGATAAATGTCTTGGCATGGAAGGAATGCGGATCGGATATGATGAAGTTACAAATGGAGTAAGCAATGGAGTCATGGCAATTGTCATACTCAATTTGGTTGTGGTCTTTGTTCTGGAGAAATCCCCGATCTGTCAGCTGAATTAGGAAAAGTCCCACGTCTTCCAGATCGACGTCGTTGAGTGGGCTTGTCACAGGTGCAGAACTGAGAGTCTTGAGGGTGGGCAAGAAAGCCTCCTCGATAATGTCTTGATTTTCTTTGGCTATGGAGGCGTAGAGTGGAAAAAAGGCTCCCAGGATGTGCCTCAACCGACCATTGGCATCAGTGACGGGATTGTACCACATCAGAATCAGCCTGGTGAACAGCTTGGACGAGGCAATTACCTTGCTCATCATCAATTTGCAGAGGCCTTCCGTCACTTTTGTACGAATATCTAGATCACGGTCATCGAGTAACTTGCTAAGCAAAGCCACGATGGGATTGACACCTTGAAGGCCGGTGTCGCTGCTGTCATCCTTTGTCATTGTCATTTGTGATTCCAGCAAAGATTCAATGTTGGACGAGCCATCAGCATTAACAGATTCTTGGTCGACAAAAGCGTGAGCTCCATACCACATCAAGAGATCGAAAATGGATTCCAATGCCGTCATCCTCACATGGACCGAGTCCAAATGAGCCATTTGGACCATCAGCAAAATGTGTCGCTTGGCAGCATCCAAACTACGAAGACAGAAAGAACCACAGGCTTTGAGGGCTGCATTTTTGATTTCGTTATTCAAACTGCTCAATGAGGCCACGATGAATTCGTCCATGACAGTTTGCAGTGTAGCATTGAGAGAAGTGATGTCGGAACAGTGCATTAGTTCGGAAAGCATCACCAAGCACTTGTGGACTACAACAGGATCCTCTTCGACAGCAGGGACAGACTTTTGTGAAGGCTGCTGCTGCGAGGTTCGTGGCATTGTTGGGACTTTCTTTTCGGTTGAGCGAGGCACAACCATCAGCGCTAATTCTTCTTGAAGCTGTTGGATCTTTTCGTCTTGTTCATTGATTTCCAGCTGCAACTCTTGGGCCTGCATAAACTGTTTCCCTCGAATGGCGTCCTCAAGTTCGTCCCGAAGAACGTTAAGTTTCACTTTGATTTGAGCAATTTCAACTCTTTTCCTTTGCTGATTTTCACTCATTCGGTCTTTTTCAGCCTTTGATACTACTATTTTGGGTTCCACCTCTGCCTCTGCTTCATTCTCATCATTTTCCTCCATAGTTTCTTCTTGGCTACTCTGATCTTCTCTCATTGGGTCTCGTAATTCAGCGATGATTTCAGCAATATCTTGAATTCGCTGTTGGGGGTTGGTTTGCACCAAACGGTGAATCTGCATGAGCGGCTTCACTAATGTGAAAGGCACGTTTTTCTGAAGAAGCAGGTCCTTTACGAGAGCCAACAAATGGTTTCTCCCGGCCTATAGTTGGAACATAAAATGTTACTCAAAGAAAGCAAAATAAAAACGAGGAGGGATAAACCTACCACATCAGCCAAATCAAAGAGGGGAACCATGTCGATCAGTTGCCGACCGTTAAAAAGCCAAATTAACTCATTGGATTCGTCCGTAGTCGTGGCTGACTCCACTACCGCTGGTGCCGCCGCTGCCGCCGCCGCCGGGTGATTGTCAATCAAATATTGGCGGATATAAGCACAAAACTGCACCAATTCGGGCAGGAAATTTTCCAAGTATGGTGCAGCAGCAGAAACTCCCTTGACTTCTGCCTGGTTGTGCAAGTATGAGGCCAGATTCCTCCAGTAGGTAGCTGTCTCGGGTGACAATTTGTTTAGCGGAATCAATCGGTTTCCATGATCCAAATACTGGAAGGCATTGACCAATTCGTCGAAGGGAACACCTTGAAAGAGAACAGAGAGGACTTCTTTGGGCGTTTCACTGTCCGAGTTTCCAACTGGATCCAGAGCGTAGAGCAGTTCGACAATGCTCTCGTTGCAAAATCTGAGCCAAGCAGGTACCAACTCCTTGGCTACCACGTTGCGAACGTTCTCGTTTCTATCCGTCAAGCCTCTACGAATGATTTCCTCTCTTTTGGTGATGGAAAGGGATCGGATGTGAACCTTGTCCGCGATAAACTTGTAGGCAACTTTGCGAACATTTTCATCGACGTCCATGGTTCGCTTGATAACATGGGGTAGAGTGTACCGAGTAGCTCCTATGCAGCGCACGATGGCCTTCCTGACCACAGGACTAGGATCACATCCCAGGTGGAAAATGAAGGCCTTGATAATGGGACACTCGCTGTCCCTAGGATCCTGCAAGCGCTGTAAAGCATGAACTGCTTGAGCCCTGATCTCTGCTACTTTGTCTTTAAGTCTTTCCAGCATATTGTTAAAGATTTTGTGGTAGAGTTCATCGTCAATCTCTGCCTCTTCTCCCAACAGTTTCAATAGTCGATTGATCAGCATGCAAACCTTCAGCCTAGCTCCGGAACTTTCCACTTCATGGTGGTCAAGTAACCAATCAAAGAGCTCGCGTAAAAATGGTGGCAACTCGATCAGCTCAGATTTGTCCAATCCATTTTCTTTCTCCTTGTCATTTGATTCTTCTTCTTCTTGTTTGTGAAGAAAAGAAGTGGCGAATTGACACACAACTTCAAAGATTTTCTCATCAAAGGTGTTTAGGCGATCTTTGCTAGTCCCCTTGGATAAAGGAAGCTCCAACAGATTGGTAAAGTGTTTGAAAAAGGAATTGTCACTGCCGTGAACTTCGTGAAGTTTTTGTAGTTGCTTTACCGCCTTGGTCACCGAGACTTCATCTAATTGAAGCTTGTTGAAGGACTTGCATAGTCTAGAACTAACTTCATTGGGCTTTATAAAGTTCCCGCAATCTTCAAGTACTTTTCTCTTCGGCATCTTGTAATCGATTCTTCGGACAAAAGATTCTTTTGTTATATTTGGACAATTTGACCGCGATTTTTGAATGATAAAAAAATAGTCTCGAATTCTAAGTCAATCTCTCAACAACGTATTTTTGCCTTAGATTTCAAAAATACATTCCTGTTTTGAGTTTTGACAGATCAGCTGGAGTTGAAATTGCAGTAGCAGCAAAAATGTCTTTGTTTCATGTCACTATTACGCATTTATAAAGAAAAACGTCGTTTGCTTTGCCAAAGTACAAAACAATCATCATGTATTTGATATTGAATCAAAGTAAGGTTTTCTAAATTGATTTGATAAAGTAAAAAGTGAAGAAAATTTTAAGCTTGAATTTACAGGAACCAACTAAACTTAACACAGAATGTCTTGGTCCTGGTACTCCCAATTGACAGACTCGTTCAAAAGACGAGCTGGTCGGTACCTGATCAATCGGTACTTGGGGCCTTTTTTGGAAGAAGGGATTCTCTTAGACCAACTTTCCATCGAAGAAGGAATAACCCTAAGGAATGTGGCCGTCAACACTGACCACATCAACTCAATGTTGGAGGACACCGAGGCGCCCATTGAGTTTGTCGACGGTTTCATCCAAGAATTGGCCGTCACAGTTCCTTGGAGCAACCTTTTGAAGGACAACTGTTTTTTCCAAATCCGAGGTTTGACAGTCACCGCCCAAGTGAAAAAACGGGCCCATCCCAGTCAATTGTCTGCTTCCATATTCCATTCCATGTGCGAAAGCTTTTCAAGCAAGGACGTCGCCGAAGACTGCTTGAGGGAACAAAATAGAGGTCAGCAGCATCAATCCAATAAATCTGAACTTCCAACGGCGGCCGCGGCGGCCTCATCATCGTTAGCCAGCGAAGAAAGCGCACTAGGCGTTGAAGTCTTGGCTCAAGCTATCGACTCCATCCTCATGCGTGTCCAAGTCTCCTTCAGCGACACTACCTTTCGTCTTGAGTACGTACCAACCGTTGCACCTCGAGGTTTAGCCTTGGAGATCAAAATTGGGAACTTGAATTATTGTGGGTCCATGGGGGAACTTGAACCTGCCCAAATGACCTCAAGTACCTTGAAAAAAATATCTTTTCAAGATGTGACTTTACGCACTGATGAGTTCTCCTTTCACAAAAGTGACCATGATCAAATCATGCATCGATCATCCGTCGGGTCAACGGAGGAAAGCGAGGAAGTTGAAGACGACCTAAAACCCCTCATCATGGCCTCCTTGAAAGGCCAGCAAGAATTGATCTTGCGCTTCGTTGACACCGATCACTACGGACTGCCGCGTAGTGTAGAAGAGGTTGAAATCAACGTTGGACCACTCGTTGTTCATGCTTTTCCCCACCAAATTCACACCGTTTTAGAAATCATCGGAGCCTTCTCCTCGACAAGTTGTGACAACTTGAAGCCTTCTTCTTTGTCATCTGCAACAAACGATCAAATGGGCCACAACATCAAGTTTGGCTTGGAGTCCATGTTGCAGGAGAGTATGTATCACAAGCCTCTGGATCGAGGACGAGGCTGGTCAATGGGCGACACCTTTGAATCCAGCACCATGAGCACGGACTTTCAACCAATGCCAAAAAGTAGTCAACAGAAGAGGTCAGCGTCAGATGCCTGCAGCAGCAGCATCAGCTATGACAATCCTCCTCCGGAAACACCCGTCATCAAGATCAAGGCGTCTAGCGTTATTGCCGTATTGCTTGAAAAGGACGAAGGTGTCAGTAAAATGGGAGGCCAAAGTAATAAGGTTTTGGCCTTTGAAAAAATGCAACAAATGGCCACGGATTTTTTCAACCAACTTGAACCGCCATCCGTAGTGGGGATTTGGGATCTGGTTCGTCAAGCTAAGTGCCATGATCAGATCAAGCAAGTCTGTGGTGTGTCTCGATTGCAAATCGTCGGTGCTCCGCTAAATTTGACCTATGAAGAATCCAATGCAGCAGCCTTTGCTGCTGGCAACCTTCAAGACTTTATTATGAAGCTTGTTTTGTCCATTGGCCGTTTATCTGTCAAAGAAGTCATCGAGATCGTGGACGTAGTCTCAACAACAGATTATTCCACACTTCCGGCAAATTTTTCCTTTTGCGACACTGACGTTGTTAGATTTCAAGCATCATCATCCTCGGTGGATTTCAAATTAGTCTTCCAAGAATGTCCGCCGACTTCATCATCAATCCCTAATATTGGAAACAAAACGCGCTTGAACATTGACTTGAGTCCCTGTGCATTGACACTAGATCCTGGATTTGTTGATCGCATCTACATGCTCTTCTTCTATAGGTAATTGACTTCATGTCAGTTTTGTACACTAGATGGCGTTTTGATAATTACACACAAGATCGTGATTTTCTTTCAAACCATCTCCCTTCAATTTGACAAATTTTTTCAAAATTCTAATTTGGCGAATTTTGATCTGAAAATGAGATTCTAATATACAAATCGACCCCTAGGAGCAAGAAAATGACATCAGAATTTGGATGAGTAACGATAACGAAACGAAAAACTTTTATTAGTGAATTCCACGAATTCTAAAAAGTTGCAAAAAATTAGGGAATTTTTATGTTTCATTACTTATCCAAAATGTAATGTCATTTTCATGTTCCTATTGGTCGGTTTGTATAATAGTACTTCGTTTTTAGCTCAAAGCTCAAAAAATGTTGTTTCTCCAAACGTGCAAAATGAGATTCTTTATGTGATTGGTGCCATGATTGTAGGAGGTTGTGTGAGTCTTTCAAAATTGTACCGTTTTTCCAGAAACAACCAGTTTTCCATTCCCCTAAAGTTAGTCCGGTTATAGCTGGATCCCCTTAGCGCTTTCTACCGGAGGGTACCCATATTTCCTACTTTCTTTTTCAAAATTGTAATTTCGTGAATATCATTATTTTCCATAGGTATGATGTTCAGAAATCGACTTTTTAAAAAAATTCGTCAAAGTTCGTTTACATTCTGGCAATTTGACGGATTTTTTTGAATTCTATTCTAATTTCGCGAATTTGAAGATCTTCTTTAAAATCTCGTGAAAGTTTGTTTACATTCTGGCCAAGAAGTGCAGATCTCCCTTCAATTTGACGAGTTTTTTACAATAAATATCAAAATGCTAATTTCGCGATTTTTTTTCTTTTAAAAGGTACACCTGATGTCAATCCAAGTGTTTTCATCCAAATGGATCAAGATGAAGTCGACCTATCCAGCACTTCATCCGGGGCCGAAGATAAAGCCACCAACGAGGCCAACAGCGCCTCCAGCCCCATTTACGGCAAAAAACTCCGTAAAAAACCCTTGACCTTTTCAGTGCCCATTGAAACTTGTCCCCTAAGCAAAGATGATGAACATGAAATCTATGGTGAGTCCTCCGACAATGGAATGGGAGATGCGCCCACCGGAGGTTATCGAGCCGTACCATCAGATACGGACACTTCCGCTGTGGACTCTGATCCCAATGCCATGGATGGACGTCATAAAAGGTTGGGACGTAAGCGCAAAAACTTCAAAAATCACGATGAAGCTTGGTTTATGAGCCATGACACCAAAAAATGGACAGCTATCCGGTTCATTTGCTTTTGGAGTTCCATTTTGTCAATGTTGGCCGCCACGGGGTTGGCCGTAGTCTTGATCATCCTGATGCCTCACAAATGCGATCCAAATAGGTAATGTTCAACTTTGATTCACTTCTTGGCAGTTTTTACTTACCAGATTTTTTTTTGAAAAAATTCCGTGAAACTTTGTTTACATTTAAGCTACATAGCGCAGAACTCCTTTCATTTTGACGAGATTTTTCCACAGAAAATTCAAAATTCCAATTTTGGTTTGTCGTACTAAAATTGATCTTTCCTTATAGCGATTGGTACCAAGGAAAAGTCATTTTGGATGTGAGTCCAAATGGTCATTCAATTGAGAATTGGATGAAGAATGACTTGGATTTTGACATGTTCAAGGAGACTGGAATCTCGGCGTTACACTTGAAAGACAACCTGGAGTCAACTTTGTCTTTTCTTAACAAATCCCAAACTTTGTATGGAGACAATCAAGCTGCAGATTTGATTGACTTGATCCACGGAAACAATATGAGTCTGATTGTTCAAGTACCTATCATTGGCACCAATCCTAATGACACCACCTTGGATTTGGATTTGCAACATGACGTGGATAAAGCCATTGAATTTTGGGTGAGTCAAGGCGCTGATGGGATTTTTTTAGCCGGTTTGGAACATTTTCGGCCGGACAAGTTTTTAGCTCAACAAATATCTTATTGGCATAGTCTTTTGGATCGCTATGGTACCTCAACAAAGACTCGGATCCTCATGACTTCTTACAAATTCGCTAAGAAACTGAGTGATAACCAACACATTCCAGAAGAGAATCGAGGTCAAGCTTTGCAATTGATCAGTCTTTTGGATGCTCATTTGGAGTTGGATCAAGACCTGGATATGGATCATATGAAGCAAGATATGCTTGATATCACTCAATGGGACACTATCCAAAGTCGACCTTGGATCAATTGGAACCTAAAAACAACCTTGCCTCTCTCCAATGCTGCAACAGGTATACCTAAAATCTCAATAAAAAAGTCATGAAAAAAATTCGTGAAATTTTGTTTATATTTAAGCTACATAGTGGATAACTCCTTCATTTTGACGAATTTTTCATACAGATTTCTTGAAATTAGAATTTTCAAATTTTTTTTATCAAAANGACTTCATGACAGTTTTGTACACTAGATGGCGTTTTGATAATTACACACAAGATCAAGAGCCGAATTTTACTTACCAGAATTTTTTAATTCGTCAAACTTTGTTTACATTTAAGCTACATAGCGCAGAACTCCTTTCATTTTGACGAGATTTTTCACAGAAAATCCGAAATTCCAATTTTGGTTTGTGTTGTGTGGCACTAAGACGACATCTAGTGGCAATTTTAGTCATTTTTGGTACTAAAATTGATCTTACCTTATAGCGAAATGGACCCGACCTGTTTGATCACCCCCGTCTCAGCCATCAATCTCATGACTACTCGGGGTAACGACAATGAGGAGCTTGAAGGGTTTGCTAACAGTCTCAACGTTTCCATTACTTGTCCTCAATTGGATTTGGACTTTTTTGTGCCAAAGGTGGACATGCGCAAGCCTACTGACATTCCCACTGCAGAATTCGTCTCGCTCTTTTGGATGCGTAAAGTTCATCCGGAGCTGTTTCAAATGCGACTGCGTCAATTTGAGATGGTACTGTGCCAAGACTCGGGAGGATCCAAGTCTCCGATGTCCATTACCTTTAGCGCGGACTTCATGGACATCCTTTTCCAAGAAACTGAAGCGAGTGATAAGATTCCTTTGGCCGTCGTTCGCAAGTCTCAAAGAAATAGCACCAGACCGGAGAAAGTGGCGGTGAAGATTTCCTTGACAGTGTGCATGGATGAAAGTCAAAAATTGCAAGGTCGTTTCGATTCAGATTCAGCAGCCTTTAAAGGCCAACAAAAAGGATCATCATCATTCTCCAATTTTGAACATTCTGAGCAATTTTTTGGAAAAGCTGCCGGTGTCTCCGGTGATGTCCGCTTTGGAAGTAGTCGAGGACACAAAATTGTGGGTGAAAAAGGTCACATCAAGGCCGCCTTAGAACACTCTTTAATCCATCATAACATCTTGGTGGACCTGGTGTTGGACGAAGTTAGCTTAGTCTTGCCCAACAAACATGTCTACGAGGTCATTTACAATCGCTTGGGAAACGACATGCTTCTCTGGTTACCGGCAATATTCAGCGTCAAAGATGTCTTATACAATCAGCCTTTGCCAGACCCACTGAGGGACCCGGATCAAGAGTTTTCTCATTGCCTTTCTGGCCTCACAACCGCCAAGTCATTGGCCATTGAAAATAGACTGGCTGAAGAAGAAGAAGAAGAAGACGAAGAAGTGATGAATCGTAGCATTTACCAATCCTTTCCCAAGACTGGTAGTAAATCTGGTGGCCTTCGTATTCATACTGACACGTGCGTTTCCCTTAAACTCAACAAAGGCCATGTCTGTATAGCATCCTCATCGCCTTCCAACGATGTCTTCTTTTTCGTTGGTGTCATTGACAAGCTTAAGCTCCTTACTGCTGTTGGCCTAGAACGTGATCCAGAAATCTGTTTGTTGAGCCTCAATGTTCAAGATGCCAAGATGTATTTTGGACCTGCCGATGCCAATGTTGTTCATGATTGCAATTCCCATGACTTTGCTGCCAGGTGTCATTTTAACGAATTTCCATCGCCAAAGGTCATGCCTTTGTTCCGCTCAAGCACGTTCAAGTCCCGAGTCTGGCCAAATAGTTTTCACAACCAAGAACAAGAACTCCTTGAACTCACCACCAAGATTTTGTTTGACAGTCGCAACAACTTCAAGTCTATTACTTTGGCCTTGTTTTTATGCGAGGGCAGTATCGTGGCCTCAACTCCGGAAGCATTGCTCCAACCTGTTTTGGCTGACTGGCTGGCCGAATTCTTTACTGTCGTTGAGTACCCAGTCTTGGGCTATATTCCTCCAGCAATTCTGACGGAGATGTACTTCGATTTGAAGCACTGTACTCTGGACTTGACTTACTTGTCTCCAGGACAAATAACCTTTTCTTTAGGTCATGTCAAAATCACTTGTTGCCTCATTGATACGGGCAATGACTTGAACATCACCATTGCAGCTGAAGACCTGGGATTGTTTTTGTCCAAAAACGAAACGGCGGTGAGTCACCTAAAGTCATCCATATGCGTCCTGGATATCGATTCTTTCGACATCTCGGTGGAGTTGAGGGAAACCAAGCAAACCGAACATAACGTTCTAGATGTCAATGCCGCCGTCCAACTTTTGAGGCTTAGGACTTGTAATGACACCCTTGTCCTATTGGCATCACTGATGGCCAGTCTCTCCTCCTCCTCCGCAGCTTCCGATTGTAATTCCGTATCTTCTCGAGAAGCCTCAGTCAGCAAAGAAATGGAAACTGATGCCTACGAACAGCAACAAATGCCAGAAGATGTCGTGCCGGATATTGCCGATGCCATGGCTGAATTAGAAGCTTCTGAAGATGATACGAATAAGGAAACTGTTGACGACGACAGCAATAAGAAAGGTAAAAGTAAAATGGCCAAAACCAAAGGAGGCGCCCAAGTTTTTTTCTTCCCGGATGAGAATCAAAAAGTGCTTGAACAATTTGGAATGAGTGATTCCATCTATCTGGCTAGTCATCCTCATTCTTCGGACAATGCAGCAACGGAAGATCACGACTTTTGTATTCTTGATGACATTGGCAGTGCTTATGGTAGTAAGCCAAGCCAGCCCACCGTCAAGTTGTTAAATTCTAGCCAATCCGTCAGCTTGATAGAAAATCATTTCGCCATGACCAAAGAAAAGTCCAACCTGCAAATTGACTACTTGAAAACGCCCAAAGGCTTTCCTAAATTTCAATCCCGGATCACTTTGAAAAATATCTCTCTGCTCTGGCAGATTTTCGGCGGACAAGACTTTAGTGCCGTCACCCAAGGCTCAATCAATCAACAACAACCTAGAGCTGCTGCTGCTGCTGGATTCAACCAAAACACGACCGAAGCCTTGAAGACTCGTGGAGGACCTAACCGACAAGAAAGCCAATTACTTGAAGTCTTTTTGTCCAAAGTCAGTGCTCAACATGAAGTCTATGCTGGAGAAAGTAGTCGGCTTGAAGCCTCGCGGCAAATTCTCTTAATTAAGAGTTTTGAGATCCGCGACAAATTGGAGAATTCAGACATCAATAAACTCCTCCATTTGTATTCCAACAAGCTACGACCTCGACAAAGCAATGCCAACATGTTCAGCTTGAAATGCATTAATTTGAGGCCGGATCCGGATATGCCAACAGCCGAAGAAAGTGTGGTCAATATCACCTTGCAGCCTTTGCGTGTCAACATTGACCAAGAGACGCTTTTTTTCATTGTCAATTTTTGCACCGCTTTCGTCCCAGATCCAGAGGCTGCTTCCACCATAGCACCACATCAGCAAGCCAGTAGTAGTCATGTCAATACCATCAGGTATGACCACACTCTCGATTCAGTGGAAATTCAAGAGGTCGCTCAAGAAGCCTTTGAAGGTCATGATAATTTTGCAACGACGGAAGAAGAAGCTTCAAACGAAGTTCATACGGCGGCGGCGGCGGCGGCCGCCGTTCATGGAGCCAGACGCGATGGTGATTTGTATATTCGCTCATTCACATTTGCTCGTGATGTTCCCATTCGGATTGACTACTCGGCCAAGTACATGGATTTGGCCCACGGAGCCATTCCAGGGATCTTAGCAGGTCTGACTAGTCTCAACTGCTCTGAGCTGACCCTGAAGAAGGTCCATTACAAGAATGGAATCTCGGGAGTTGACAAATTGCTGACTCTATTAATCACCGACTGGTTGGCGGATATTCGCCAAAACCAGATCCCTGCCATTTTAGGTGGCGTGGGCCCCATGCACTCCTTCCTCCAATTGGTCCAGGGAGTCAAAGACTTGTTCATCATGCCGGTGGAGCAGTACAACAAAGATGGGCGAATCTTGCGGGGCATTCAAAAGGGCGCACACAGTTTCACCTCCTTGACGGCCATGTCACTGCTAGACTTCACCAACAAGCTCTTGGGCGTCATCAAGTTTGCCGCTGAGATGGCATTTGATATCATGTCGCCAGAGACAAGCGTGGTCCAAGGTAAGCTGCCTCATCCACACATCAATCGTCATCAGACGGCAGCAGCCCACATGAGGAGACGACCCGCCGATATGAGAGAAGGAATGTTCAACGCCTTTGCTGTCATCCAGGAGGGTATGGAAGAGACGGCACGCACTGTCATACAAAACGTTATTGATGACCATAATCGCCGAGGCTTGACTGGAGCGGTAGGTGGGATCATCAGACAAGTGCCTTCTAATTTAGTCAGACCCGTCATAGTGGCCACGGCCGCCACCAGTAATGTGTTGGAGGGCGTGAAAAATCAAGTGGCTCCAGATGCCAGACAAGAGGAAGAAGAAAAATGGAAAAATACATAATACATTCTGCTAGCTACTACATACGAGTATTTTTGAATTACTTTTCAGTTACACCATTTCACCGGCGCCATTTTGTTCGGTTCCTGGTTGGCTGCTGGCAAATAGTCTTTGACACAGAAATTGACCAATAGCCAAACCAAAGTCATAAAAGGAAAATCCAATGAATAATCCCAATGAACCACCGACAGATCCAATGAAGCTTAACATGTCATAGATTAAAACTTCTTGGAAATAGGTGACCGTATTGGATTCGTTGATGATGCCAACGTAGGTAGAATTTCCTGGTCTTGCCAATGCTATTCTTCTTACTTGGCCCTTATATTCAGTGACGTTGCATGGCACTTGACATTGCATTTCAGCATGAACAAAGCTAGAAACGTAGGATTTGGCCAAACATTCCTCTTCTTTAAAGCTTTGGCAATTTGGCGTACGGCGGGTCAAGGATTCATTATTTGATAAGCGTACAAATGTTTGCCATTTTGGGGAACTGCAAAAGACTGAATCTGATTCCAAAGTCAAGTGGGAAATCAAATTTTTAGCAAAGCAATGCATATAGGACTCATTTGATGTAGGATAATACAAACATCTCCTTTGCTGATTATGTCGATAAAAATTCCATATTTTTTGCTCAACCGAGATGACATTGGATTCCTGGATCCGAATTTCAAAAGCGAAGGGTTTGCTACCAGGCCAAGATTTGTAGTTCAAGGCTGTATAATCAAACTCAGAATCCATAAATCCACGGAAAGTCTCCGGATACTCCTCCAAAGGAACCTTGAATTGTAGGAAAAATCCAAATATCGAAGTCATGGAGGCAGACAATGACACATCCGTGGTTATCTTGTAGCATAAACCATTAGTATATCCGGTGACGACTTCTTCCAGAATCACGGAGAAATCTCCCATCCAAGCATCATGGATTAGATTTTTACCAATCTTCAGATTAATATTAGTTTCTACCTGGTGTCCCAACAAGTTTTAGACAAGAATGTAGCAAAATCACTGAATGTTACTAATAGTGAAAAAACTCGTGAAAGTTTGTTTACAGTCTAGCTAAATCAGCAGTGCCGATCTCACTTCGGTTTGACGAATATATTTGACCGAGAAAGTTTCAAAATTCTAATTTCGCGTAGATTTGAGATTTTCACTAAAAAATCCCATCTAAAACTTGTTGGGACACCCTGCACATGATTGTCATTGTAAGTGTTGATGGCTAATTCCA
>LT728182.1:0-15147 GCA_900157175.1 Oithona nana
CAATTTTGTCCAGTTTTCAATTTTGTCCAATTTTCAATTTTTCCCAATTTTCAATTTTGTCCAATTTTACAATTTTTAACCCTATTGTCTCCAGAAACTTTCAATCTTGTTTTTGATTATTTTCATAGTTTTTTTGGTCCGTTACAATGGTTAGTAGATCAAGTAGATGGATTTAGGTTTGCCTTCCTCTATATGATGAAACTATGCCTCCTACAAGTCATCTTCTTCACCTTTGGAAAATCGTTCAGGTGAATCTAGAGTTTAGAAGGTGTAAGTAAGGTAGGCGCGAAACTTTTAGAAATAACTTTTGCAGTGTCATTACCAATCCATTAGACCTTTCCTTCTATGTTTTAGTAAGTAGTGACTTTGAACTTTAATTGATGAGATGGCAATCATCAAACTCCAAATTTGAGGTTTGAGGGCTACTCATAAAATAACATTATCATCATCAAATGATTTTTTTCCGTTGCCTCAAGTCATTGACAATTTTAGTGTTCAACCGAGAATTCATATTTTGGAATCTGAATCTGTCCAAAAAATATTTTTTGAAATGTGATCTGACTCAAGAGAAAGTTGGAATAGATTTTATTAGGAACTTCTGACACAATTTCCTGTCCTGACATTGCATGAGTGATTCTTAGGACAGTCTGAAGTTTGTTTACATTTTTTCATCTTGATACACCGATTTTTGTGGCATTGAAACCCTTCATGGCAATTGGAATCTTGGCCTTTGCAACCAATAGCAATCTAAAGAGAAATTCAATTTCAAACTGAAACAAACAAAAAATCTGAGGAATTTTTTACTTTGCGACAGATTCTTTTGATGCATCTGAAACTTTTTCCATATTGGCGTCTACATTCCCAATGATTTCTACACGTTGACGTCTCCACGCATTTCCCCTTGACACATGTAAAATTGGAGCCAATTTTCATGCAATTTTTGTCACTTTTACATTGGGTTTTGATACATCTTCGCTTGTAACATGTGTGACCTTTGGGGCAATGTCGATCTGTATCGCAGCCAATTCTGATGTAGTAACATTGTTTTTTCTTGCATATTCGACGATAATTTTGCTTTATAGGGCAATCTCGTGGCCTTTGGCAGGTGTTGGTACATTTCCCCTTTTGGCAAAATTGCTCTCCAGGACAGTCAGAATGCTTGCGACATTTTGGTACACATCTCCCATTTTGGCAACTATGACAAAATACATATACAGGGTGTCCCAACAAGTTTTGTACAACAAAAAAGTCACAAAATATTTGAAAAATTCGTGAAAGTTTGTTTACAGTACAGATCTCACTTCAATTTGACGAATTTTTACAATAATAATAATTTCGTGGTTTCGAGATTTTCAAAACTTGTTGGGATACCCTGTATAATTGTATATGGGCACGTGCTAAAGTTTCTCTAAAAATTTGTCACATGCGAAGAAAATTGCAATGCAGCAAAGTGATAAAAAGATGCACTTTAGCACTTGTGAAGCTTCTTGAAAAATATGTTTGCATTTTTTAATCACTTTGATGAAAAAAGTGACATGACTGAAATGTACAGGCTGTCTCAACAAGTTTTGGCTAAGGTTCTGAGCAGTTTTTCAAAGCTCCAAAAAGTAAAGAAAAATCATCGAAAATCACCAAAAAATGTCTCATTTATCAACCTTCAACTATTTGAATTTTGAAGCTTTTGGAATAGGTATAGCCAAAAGTTGTTGGGACACCCTGTAACTTTTAAAAAATCTTACACAAATCCTTCATGACAATCCCTATCTCTGCGGCACTTTTCTTTACATTCACCATCAACACAAATGTCAGTACCATGACAATCTTGATCCTCATCACAAGGTTCTTCAGAAGGTTTACATTCCTTTTGCACACATTTCTTGCCTAAATTATTACATTTTTCTCAAGAGATAATTGGCATAAGTAAGACTTTTCAAGTTTTAAAAATTACCCTCTGGACAATCTGTATTGTCGTCACAGTCCCAAATGCAGGTTTTTCTCCTACATTTATTAGCAAGAGGACTGCCGCAATCAACATCTCGTTTACATTTCCTGGGAATGCATTTATGTTTATAGCAGACCTCGTAACTATAACAATCCGAGCCATCTTCGCAGTCTGTTGTACATTTGCCATTGATACAAAATCCGTGTAGGCCACACTCTACATGATCCTCACAATCGTCTCCAGGTCGAACAAAACACTTGCCACGTCTACAATACTTTTCAAGGGGGCAATCTGAATCATCTTGGCAACCCCAAATACACCTGTCTTGAACACAATCATGGCCTTGACCACAATCTTGGGGGGTTCTGCATCTATCTTTGTAACATTTGTTGTTGAAGCAAAACTCATCAAAATCACAGTCTCGACTAAAAATAAGTTTGGAAATGGAAAGAATTTTTGGAATATTTCTTAGATTATTTACTTGGTTTGACATCCACCGCATTGTCCATTTTGACAGTCTGCCAAACATTGAGAACTTTTGTCACATATGCCACCAGGTGGTAAGAGACAGTTTCCCCTATGACACTCATATGGAGATTGGCAAGGACAAGGAAAAATGCATCGATTTTCTTGACATTCACCCTTCCTTGAGCCAGCATTGCAATCTGAGTGACGTTGACATATGATAGAGATGCAATTGGAGTTGTAACAAATGTGATTTTGGGGACAATCTTTGGAATCATCACAGGATGGTAAACACATTTGATTTTGGCATTGGTGTCTTTTAGGGCAGTCTGAATCTCTGTCACAGATGATGATGTGACAAACTTTATCAATGCATCTGAAATTACTTCTACAATCACTGTCTCTATCACAAATGATTTGTTGGCAAGTGGCTCCTTGGCACAATTCATAGGTGTTACAATCAGTTTGGGATGAACACTTGTTCCTGCACTTTTTCTTGATACATTTTTGATTCCTTTTGCAATCTCTGTCTCTTCTACAAATGTTCTTTCTGGGTAAGCATTTTTGTCCCATGTAACATTTATTGCCTCTTTGGCATCTCTTGTTTCCTGAATTGTAACAGTCTCTGACTACACATTCACCCTTGACACATTCATAATTGGATTCACAATCCTTGTCATCACCACAAGGGTTCCAAGTGCACATTCTATTTTGACAATGTTGGTTAGCTTTGCAATCAAGATCATCAATGCAGTCAAAATACCAGACACATCTTCCTCTCTTACATCTTTGTCCAGGTTTGCAATCAGAATGTTTCTTGCAGTCACGTTCAAAGATGCAAAGGCCTCCTGAGCAATAGAAGCCTCTTTGACAATCAGTATCCCTTCGACAAGGTCCTTTGGGTATGCAAACTCTTGTGTCAAAGTCATAGTCACAAAGATACAGATGTGTACAACTAGATTCATCTGGACATACTGTTCTAGGTATGCAAAGCCCTCCAGTACATGGTTTGCAACCAGCATGCTCACATACATCTCTACAAACACCTCCAGCACATCTAGTTTTGGGGGGAGAACAATCCTTGAAGTTGACACAAGTTGGTTCAAATTCACATGTTCCATGTCTACACTTTAGATCCCCTGGACAATCTCTATGGCTGGTACAGATGATAGGACGTTCACACAATCCCTTGATGCAATGAAAGTCCTTGGGACATAAGTGTGAAAATGGAGGTGCCAAGTCATGACGTTTAGGAGATGGACAAGTCTTCTTTCTCCTACAACATCCCTCAAAGCAAATGTGATCTTGTGGACACTCTTCATCATCTCTGCAAAGTCTTCCAATGACACAAACTTTTCTTTCACAAATGTACTTTCCTGGGCAATCCCATGCATCAGAACATGTAATCCTTTTGTGATTACAAATGTTGTCAATGCATTCTTCATGATCTAGACAGTCAGAATCTCTGATACATGATACTTCAGGTTCATTACAAAGACCATATTGACATTTACACCCTCTGTTATGTGGACACAGTGGAAAACATCTCTCACCAAGACATACTAGTCCCTTAGGACAACGTTTATAAGCTGGGCAAGAGTGTTCAGGTTTTTGTTCCTCACAATTTCCAAGCACACATAATTCATGGTTGCCTTGTTGACAATCATTTGTGTTTTGACAAATTGGTCCATCAATGCAAATCCCATTTCTACAGAGCAAATCTGGTTGGCATTCTCTGTCCTTTTTGCATCTGTTTCTGCAAGTTCCTTTGTAACATCTTTGGAAGTAGAGGCACTTTGTTCTGTGAGGACAATCTGGATCTTGTGGAATGCAAGAACCTTGAATGCAATTCTGATTTCTGAGACAATCAGATTTGCGTTTACATTGAAAAAAGCATCTGTCAAACAAGCAATCCATCCCTTTTGGACACCTGGATTGACCTCTACAAATGATACTGGGCAAACACCTGTCTTCAATGCATTGCAAGCTTCCATCTGGACATTGCTTCAATGATGTGCATGGAAAGTCTAGCAAACACATTCCATTGTGACAATAAAAACCTTCCTCACAATCCCTGGATCTTGAGCATCTATTGTTATCCATGCAGCAATTGAAAATACACTTTTGATTGCCAGGACATTCATAGCTACTTTTGCAACCGGGATAGCAAAATCCTTTCAAGCATATTTCTCCTCGAGCACAGTCTTGTTTTCTTGAACATTGATCTTTGATGTCAGATGCACAAACTCCTTGCTTGCATTTTTGATTTTCAGAACAGTCACTTTGCCTGATACAGATTACTTCTGGTTCACAAGTACCTTCAATGCATTGAAACCCATCTGGACATGAAATCAGGTCAGATCCTGGGCCAGAATGTTTTGGACAGTCTCTTTTCCTTCTACACACTCCCTTCCAACATATCTCATTTTTGTCGCATTCTCTCTGATCTTCACAGTAAGGACCAATAATGCAAATCCTTCTATGACAAATGAATTTTCCAGGACAAGTCCAAGCATCATCACAAGGGTTTTTGACAATTACACATTGATTGTTGATGCATTCCATTTCCTCACTGCAATCTGAGTTCCTGATGCATGTAAGTCCAATTTCACAAATGCCATGGTTACAGTTTCTTCCATCTGGACAATCTCTGTTATTGAGGCAATTTTTGTAGCAGCATTCATCTAAGCAGATGTAGCCTCGTGGACAAACTTGTCGACCAGAACACACATGTTCAGGTACTTCACATTTCCCATAAAGACACAATTCATTTTTGCTTTGGCATTCCTTGGAATTACCACAAATTAAACCAGGAACACAAAGTCCTTTGTGGCATTCCATGCCAGGTCCACATTCACGATCAGATCTACATTTTATTCTGCAAGTACCCTGATAGCAATCTTGGAAAGGCAAACATCTTGAAAATCTTGGACATTCATCTGATGGAATACAACATCCATTCAGACAGTCTTGAAACTTTCCACAGTCACTTTTGTCTTTACATCTATCAAAGCATAATCCTTCAAAACACTTTGTATTGCCAGGACAGTCTCTATCTCTTTTACAGATGATTCCTGGTACACATTTCTTATCAAAACATTGAACACTTCCATCAGGACACTGTTGCAGGGATCCAGTTCTGCAAGGTACCCTAGGAACGCAACAGCTTTTAGAGCACCAGTGAGTGTGTGGGCAATCATGATCATATTTGCAGCCAGTTTCATCCATGCATCCATTGAACATACATAACTGATTCCTTTGGCATTTAGGTCTGCATTTTGGATAACATCCACCATTGATACATATCTGTCCATCATCACAATCATAGTCTTCTTGACAATTTGGTGGTGATGGATCAGTGACAACTGTTGTAATGATGCAAATTCTTCCATTACATTGGGTACCATCAGGACATTTCTGATTTCCTTTTCTGCATACTTTTCGACAAATTCCTTTGACACATCTATGTCCTGATAAACAATCCCTTGATTTTGAACATTGGAAAGGAAAGACGCATTTCTTTCTATAACAATAAAAGGGTTTTTTGCAAGGCTCATGGAATTTGTCATTACAAATTGCCCAACACTTTCCTTTCATACACCTGAACCCATGAGGACAATCAATTTTTCTTTTGCACCTTATGTCAGGAACACAATAAAGTCCATCACATCCCAAACTTCCAATTGGACATTTTTGAGGAGGTAAAATCAAGCTGTGATCCCTGCGGCGATCCTCAATTTGGTCAGGAGGGCAAAGAAACATTGGAATACATTGTTTCCTGTAACATCTGTAACCTCTTGGACAATGTGGACACCTCTTATCTTCAATACACATGCCAAAATAACACAAGTACCCTTTTTGACACCGATTGAATGGTGGAGGACAAGGCTTGAGGCAAGTGCCCATAAAGCATTTGAAACGTCTTCCACATGGTTTGTCGTCGCCACAGCCTGTATGAGAAGGCTTTTGACAGAATCCTTGAAGACAAACTTTACCATGCTTGCAATCACGTGTAGAAGAGCAAATTCCTGGTATTATTGCTACGTCACCTATTTGACAATAACCATTAACACATATATCACCAGTCTCACTGATGCAATCATCATGGGAGGAGCATATTATCTGTTGACATAATCCTTCATAACAAGTTTCAAAATTATCTCGATCACAATCATGTGAATCAGAACAAATTCCTGGTGGTTCTTCGCCATCTGACGGACAATTGACAATGTCCTTATCCCCATAAGATGAGGCTATTCCATTGCAGTCTTGACATATGTAGCTAATACAAGAGTATCCTGATGGGCATTGAATCTTGTTATAACATCCAATTTTGGGATCTTTAAGTTTAAAACAACAATTGTTGATGCAAAGGTGACCTCTTTTGCAATCTGTGTTAACAACACAAGTTGGTCCAATGGGCTTGCAAACATTGTCAATGGTACATTCAAATCCTTCAGGACAACCAGTACTTAGACAGGTGGCATTGAACTCCCTGCAGAAACCATCAACACATTTATCATGCCCGAAACAGTCCAAGTCATTTTCACACCCTTTGAAGATGTATCCTTGACATTTTCCATTCAAACATTCCATTCCATAAGGACAATGCATACTGGTCAAACACTTGTTAACAGCACAGTAACCATACAAACACATTTGATTTTGATTACATTCATGTTGATCTGAACACTTTCTTTTGTACTTCTCAGGGTTGCATCTTCCATTTTGGCAGATGAAACAAGGAGGACAATCTGTATGGTGTACACATTCAGGTTGATAACAGCAACCTCTTATGCACATTCCTTTACATTTGTCACAAGGGTTTGTGCAAGTGTTCTCTTGACATTCTGATCCTAAAGGACAATCATCATCTTCACAATGTTTCTTGATACAAATTATTCCATTACACATTTCATCACTTGCACAATCTGAAGAATCAACGCAACATTTTTCCTGTTTCTTGCACTTGCCTCCTGTACATTCAAAGCCAATTGGACAATGAAAAGAACTTGAACATTTGTGTAAAAAGCAAAATCCATCAGCACAAACTTGGCCAGGTTTACAGGGATTGCTTTTAGAGCATTGTTCATAAATGCATGATCCTTTTTTACAAGACATCCATGAACAACAATCCAAGTCAGTTTGACACTGGTGCAATACACAGATTCCATACAAGTCTTCTTTGGAATGTTTGAAACATCTCATACGACCTCCTGAACACTCAATGTTATACTTGCAAGGTCTGTTTGTCCAGATTTCAGGTACAACAGGCAAGCAAGTACCACCATAACATCGATGCTATAATATCAAAAGTATGATAAAGTCAAAAAGACAAGCACATGAAAGCTTAACTTACTCTCCATCCACATTCAAAGTCATTAGTGCACTCCCTGAGAATACAGGAACCTTTCATACATTCATACTTTGGACCACAATCTTTATCCTTGGTGCAAAAGTTTTTCAAGCATATTTTTGCCTCAGCATTGCAGCCTAAGCCCGGAGGACAATCATCATGTGTCTCACAAATTGGATTGTAACATGTACCAATGGATTGTTTGCCTGGCAATTTCAAACATTCTTCATTGTCCAAACAATCACTTTTACAATAACATGGTTGTGGCCTACAAACATCATCAATACATTTCAGAGGTGGAGGACAGTTATCAATCTGATGTTTGTTGCCAGCTCTAGAATAGCCTGGTCCTGGAGGTTGACTGATTTTGGTACAAGATCCTTTGATGTTAACTTTGAAACATTCTCCACAGTAACATCTGTGACCATGACCACAATCTGAATGCTCATCACACTGTCTTCTGGTCAAGCAAATATGTTGGAAACATCTTGAGTTTCTGGTTTTGCATGACATTCTCTCATTGCAATCAAAGCTTTCACATTGGTTCTAAAATCACTTCATTGAATGTTTGACTTGAAAAAATTGTATCTATCACTTACATTAGCACACAATTCCTGGCTATTATGTTGACAACCATCTGTATCAACACAATGTGTAATGGTTTTATTGACCTTTGAAAAGACATAACAAGAGCCTCTCCAACATTGGGATGGTTTAGGACAAGAGTCATTTGATACATCACATTTGGGTACTCTACAACTTTTAGCTTTCATATCAAAAACAAAACTGTCTCCATACTTCTTTTTGCATAAGTCCCCATGATTGAAAGTTCTAGGAGTTTTCAAATTGTCTGGTATACCAGAACAAAGACCTGTTTCCTGATCACATACTGGACTATCAGGGTAATTGACTTTGCATTCTGAATTGTCAGCACAATCTGATAAAACTATCCAATCATAATGTCTCGCAGAAGTTTTTTCGACACAATACTTTTTGCCTTCATCTTTGTGGATCATACAAAGCAATTTATCAAAATTAACAAAGTCTTCCTAAGCAAAGAAATAATAATGATTATGAAGATTAAAAAGTCATTATCTTCCTTTTCAAGTATGTACCCTCAATTGTAAATATTTGATTTCTTCTTCGCAATCATCTTTAGTAACACATGGAATGTACTCAGTCAGTGATAAACAAATTCTAGAGAGTAAAAGAAAGACTAAAAGCATTGTAATGTTTACATTGATTTATGAGCTTGGTACATACCTTTTAAGTTTGCAAAAGAAGGTTGCGTGAATGTCACTTAAACGTTGCGTTAAAACTAATAACAAAGTCCAAAAAGTTCAAAGTGTCTAAACTTTTGCTGCTGCTGTCATTTTTTAACAATGAACAACATTAGATTATTTTGTGATAGAGTTGGTCATCCTTCAAGATTTTGTCTCCATTTCCTACAGTTGAACAAAATTCCACACAAAGAAGTTCCAGTGCTACTGCTCAAAGGAGAACCTGCCAAACATCCAGAATTGCCATTTGGTAAAGTTCCAGTTTTCAGAGGGACTTTGACTGGATCAACATATGATGAAGTGGTCATTACTGAATCAACTACAATTTTGAAGTATTTGGCTGACAAATTGCCAAATGATAAATGGTATCCAAAAAATTCAGAGAAACGAGTCAAAGTGGATGAATTCACAGATTTCTTTCATTTTTCTATGAATGCAGTAAGTAAAATTCAACTTAACTTTGAGAACTTTCAATTTAGTAATTTTTCATTTCAGAGCTTGATCAGAACCATTCAAGCTAAAGTGTTCTACAGATTAATGTTCAAGAGAACTGAACCGGACTGGAACACCATCAATGCCAATCTTGAAAAGTTTCAACAATCCGAAAAAGACTTACTTAGCTACTACCTTGGCAAGAATGATTTTATTGGTGGAAAAGATTTGAATATCTGTGATTTGATTGCTACCTCAACTTTTGAACAAGTACGACTCACTTTAATGTTTTTAAATCTGTTCTTTATGAAATTTTTTCAATTTAGGCCATGCTACTTGACTATGAGCAAAACCCAGAGACTCAAAAGTACATTGAAAGATGCAAAGAAAAGATTGATGGATATGATGAAATGCTAATTGAGCTCAAAAAAGTTCCAGGATTTGTCAAAATGATGCATGACAAATACGATCAGAAATAAGACATAAATGGTCCCAAAATATAGAAAAAACTTTTGAGTTCTTACCTGACATCCGGATCCTCTTCAAGACTTTCTAAACTTGATTGCAAACTCGAATCTTTCACTTTCGAAGCTTGCTTTTCATTAGCCAGAAATAGTTCACTTGCCAGATCTCTAGCATCACTTTCACCACCACCCTTTTTGACTCCTTGAACTTTTAGTGCACTTGCAAAATTAGAAGGTGGAAATTCACTGGCTGGTGTCAAGCCCTTGATGGACTCATTTTCATATAATGTCAAATCCGGTTGGTCATCAATTTCATCGTCAAAGTAGTCACAAACTTTAACTTCACCTTCAGATAAAGGACTAATACTGCTTTTGCCACTGCTTGTCATGCTTGTGAGCATTTTAGGCTCTGCTTTCTTTTGACCTGAAATTGAAAACAAACAGCTGAAAATGTAAACAAACAGCTGAAAGTAAACAAATTTGATCTTACCTGGAAAAACCGGTTTTTGAGCAAGAGCACAATTTGAGTAGCTTGCCACAACTTTTTTGGCCGAACTTCGACTTTCATTTGAACTGGAAGAAGTTTGCATCAAAGCCAATTCACCTTCAGTCGGATTACCATTCGACGTTGAGTTTGAAGACCAGGAATATTGTACGCTTTGTCCGGAATGTGAATTTGGGATTTTCATCACTAAAACCTCTTCCGGATGATGATGAATTCGTTTACTTGACTTTGGTGGAGGTGCAAAATGTTGATTGTGATTGTGGTATCTTGTGCTGGGAACGTACGATTCTCTCAATGGAGGCTTTTGTCGGGCTTTTGAGGCCATTGTGGGTTCCCAATATCGTGGCCTTTTTCGGTCTTCGACCATCTTTTTGTTTTCTTCAATTTTCCTTTCAAACAACTGCAAAAATAACAAAAATTGACGAGTGATTATTTCAACAAAGTTTTGCAAATTCTCTTTCGAGAAGAAAAACTCGTTAAAGACAATTTGACAATTTGTATACACAAAACTTTTGGAAGAATTGCCAGAAAATTCGTCAAATTGATGTTTTGTAAACAAACTTTCACGAGAAAAAATCGGAAATGAACGAAACCAGAATTTAAACAAAAGCAAAAACCAAAACTTAAATTGAATGGAATTTATTTTGCAAACTTGATTTTCAAACCCAAACTTGATTTTCACGAACCTTAGCCCTTTCCATGACAAGTCCACGTTCCACAATCGGTCGTTTAAATCGATCATATTCAAAGATTCCTTGGAAACCACTATGTTTGGCAGCCGGAGTCGAAAATCTCGGAATACTGAGCTCTTTATCGCTACTTCGCTCAACTTGAGCTGATTTGGGCCGATCCCGTTTGTTGATATTTTCAGCTGTGACTGAGTGTTTTGGTTGAGAATATCCAATCGTGTTTTTGCTCAGCGGGTGGACTTGCTGACCGTACCAAAATTCAGATTTAGAATATTTAATGGCGGATTTCGGATCACTGAAAAATGTCAACAATTATTATCATCAAGAATTTTTGAAAATGTGATCAAGAAGTTTACTAGAGTGGAGCGAGTTTTGAGCCGGCGAGTGAAAGTCTCCAGGAGGTAAGATCATTATAACTAAAGCTGTAATATGCCGGAACAGTTCCGAAATCCGACAATATTTCTTGAGATTCAAGTTCAAGACTATCCATACTTGATGTAATACAAGGTGTCCCAACAAGTTAAAGATGAGGAAAATCTCAAACCTTACAAAATTAGAACTTTGTTTTTGTCAAAAAAATTTGTCAAAATGAAGGGAGATCTGCACTGCTTAGCTAGAATGTCAACAAACTTTCACGATTTTTTTCGCGCTCTTTCGTGACATGACCGAGTTTTTTGTTTTGCTAAATTCCTTTTCAACACTTGTTGGGACACCTGGTAGATGTTATGCTCATCTTGAAATCAAGCGTACTACTAAACATTCGTTTTCAAAAACGATTGAACGATTGTGTAACATGCATTTCATCACTTGTGATTTGTTTACATTGAAACTAGATTCCGGATTTTGATTATTCTACTTACATTTTGTCTTGCAGATTTTGAATTTCTTTTCCATTTTTGGCACTATGATAAACTGGTATTTTAGAATTCATCTCGGTGGAAAGTTTACTACTTTCACGACTCAATACAGTCTTCTTTTCACTCACAATATTCATATTTTCCTTATCTTTCTTATGTTTCGGCGAAGCCTTGGCCGAATTTTGTAAATCCACCTTAGGCTTTTTCGGGGTCCGCTTCAAAAACCCGAATTTGGGCATTTTGGATTTTAAAGTTTTGGTCTTTTGTTGCGACGACATTTTTGGAGTTGCTGTGTGAACAGAGATGGCATTGGAACAGAGTGTAAGCTGCTCAGGAGGACTCAGGAGAGGAGCAAAGCTTTCTTTTTCATCGTGTGAGGAGGCCACAGTAAAGAAAAGGCACCAAACTTTCTCGCGCATGCGCATTACTTTTCAGATAGAGACGGAATTCTCTCCTTTTAGATTCTCTTGCTTTTGATATCAAATGCAGTTATGATACATCCATCTTCTGTTCTTCTTAAGAGTTGAGAGAGACTCTTGAAATGTGATGTCAAAAACAGCAGATTCTAAATTAAAAGCAGCAAAAAGGGCTCTAATCTAACTATAGTCTATCTAATAAAATATGAATGAATCGTGAATGAATCTCAAAATCAATATTAGGCCTAATGTACCAAGGCTAAATAGCATAAAAAGTATAAACAAATGGCCCGAAATGGGTCAATTGAAATTATAAAATATAAAAAAATTAGTTGTTTCAAGAGAAACATGAAAATGATATGACCTGGCTTTTGGCGCAAAAATTGTTATGCTCTTGTTTTGTCATAGTGAAACTCTTCTGCAGCAGTTCCAAAACGTGTCAATAACTGCATCATAATGCGACAAATTCTCAAGGTGTGACATAACGTAACAAATGTATCCAAAAGAACCTTTTTTTTAAATGAGATGCTTTCACATTTTTTGTCTAATACAGAATTAAAGAAGAATAACATAACAACATCCAACACTTTGTGTAAATTACAATTTTGGCATAGGATTGCGGCAGCACACCATTTCCCCAGTTCCAGTTAGTTTATGACATGGCTGTAAGAAGATAAGAGAGTTGATATAAAGTATAGGATGAGGCAGGTGCACAGTGTATGAAAATTATCCAAAATAGTCCAATTTTGAAATGAAATATAATTTGATCAATTTGATGCATTTTTGCGGTGCTAATAACTTCAAAAAATGAGACTTTTCTCGAGGAATTTCAAACACTGTGTTTTTGACTTACTATAAGAGGCACTCCCAAAAAGAGTCTCATAGAATTTGGGATATCCAATTTCTTTTTTGACACTTGTCCACTCAAAGTACAAAAGCTTTCTGCAACGAAAGAAAAAAACAATATTTGTCATCAGAAAATCCAGGAAAAAACAGAATTGAAATAACTTTACTTTCAATGCATTTCGTGGCTGCAGAACATGGCATTTGTTGAAGAGAAGACTTGAATTTTAGACCTAATTTGGGTCTAGATGTAGTGAATGTTGTTGTTGAGTTTTTCTTCAGTTTGTAGTTGAAACGGTTTCGTAAAAGCGACGAGAATCCGGTACTTCTTACAGGTGTTGTAATTGTTGTTGCAGGTGTTGTAGTTGTTGTTGTGGTCTTTGAATTTTTCTTCAGTTTGTAGTTGAAACGGTCTCGTAAAATCGACGAGGATCCGGATCCCGACAGAACTCCAAACCGAGATTTCTGTTTTGGAGCCCAATTTCTGTAAAAATTAATTTAGGTTTTTAAAACTGAAAGTTTTCAATAGTTTTTGGTCATTCTTACTTGGCAATCGGACTATTGATTGTAGGTGGCAAAAGTGTCACTGGGACTGTAAAAGAAATTCAAATCAAAAATACTAAAGTCAAACTTGAAATACATTGACTTACTTTCAGAATCAGGAATGATTCGAGGTAGTTTGGCTAAAGTAACAGAGGTGACAGTTGTTGTGGCAGGTGGGAAATGTTTGAAAGTCAATGGTTTTGGAGGTAGAATGGACAGAGGTGAAACAACACCGTTAAATGGAATTGCTGTTGTTGAGGGTAAAGGCTTATTTGTAATTTTCGCTGTTGTTGAAGTTGTTGCAGTTGCGAATGAGGTTGTTGCAGGTGGATTTGTTGTAGCTGGATTTGTTGTTGTGGTTGTTGCAGGTGTTGTAGTTGTTGTTAGAGGTGGTGTAGTTGTTGTTGCAGGTGTAGTAGTTGTTGTTGCTGTAGTTGTTGGTACAGTTGCTGTTGTTGCAGGTGTAGTAGTTGTTGCTGTAGTTGTTGTTGCAGGTGTTGTAGTTGTTGTTACAGGTGTTGTAGTTGTTGTTGCAGGTGTTGTAGTTGTTGTTGCAGGTGGGAATTGTTGGAATGTCAATGGTTTTGGAGGTAGAAGGAACAGAGATGGAACAACAACGTTCAATGGAGTTGCTGGTGTTGAGGGCAAAGGCTTATTTGTAATTTTCGCTGTTGATGAAGTTGTTGCAGTTGTGGTTGTTGCAGGTGTAGTTGTAGTTGTTGCAGGTGTATTTGTTGTTGTTGCAGGTGTAGTAGTTGTTGTAACAGGTGTTGTAGTAGTTGTTGTTGTAACAGGTGTTGTAGTAGTAGATATTGTAACAGGTGTTGTAGTAATTGTTGTTACTGGTGTTGTAGTAGTTGTTGTTGTTGATTCAGTTGTTGTTGCTGGCGTAGTATTCTTTGTTGCTGTTATAGTCGGCGTAGTTGATATTGTTGCAGTTGTAGCTTGAATCGTAGTTTGAGACGTTGTAGTTTCAACAAAATCGTTCCCTTTTAAAAAATCATAAATTTTTAGGTAAGATCTAAACAGGGGCGTGGGCGTCCTCCCCGAAAATCTGAGAAGGTGACCGTACGCTGTGGTTGAGCGACCGTAGCGAGCGAAACCACTCTCTTCTGTAATAAAATACAAATCTCAAATACAAGCTTACTTCGCTTCGCTCGCTCAACCACAATGATGCACAAAATTCTCACCAGAGGGCTTACCTATTGTTGTATCAACAGCTTCAGTATTCGGAGTTACATAAATGGTAGTTGGCAAAGTTGTTTTAACAGTTGTTGCCATATTATCCTCAATAACTTCCATGTTACCTTCTTGTTCTACTGCATTTCTAGCTAGTGCACTAAACGTGTCTAGAA
>LT728183.1:0-14875 GCA_900157175.1 Oithona nana
CTCAAAATGTAAACTTAGCTCGCTTCGCTCGCAATGTTGAATGAGACTTTTTCTGCGATTTTCAAACCCTGCGAAGGGGGTCCAATATTGTAGCGAGTAAGTATGTAAGTGAACTTTGTGGGAACGAAAGGAGCTGCTGCTGTGAGGCCTTAGCTTGTTATCGATGTTCGATCCTACTCCTGCTCGGCTGCCGAGAACCGCGCGATGATCAATTAAAAGCACATTTTCGACATTGGGTTTGACAAGAAAGAGGAGGGCGGCGGTCTTAGAGTAGTGGTGGTCCAGGCAATTTCCAATATCCGTTCGGCGGCGGCCTCCTCTTCCGTCGAAATCGTTCCAACTCTATTTCTTCACTCTCCTCAAAGAATCCTGTTGAATGCTTTTTTATTGTCCCCTTCCTCGCTTCCTCCTTTCATTTCTCCTTCCATCGCTGCCTCCTACTCTTCAAACTTTATCATCTCAGAGTCTTGAATCAACACTGATTTCAGATATTTTTTTACTGCTTCTTCTTCGACTTTTCTTGCATCAAAGGGAAAATGCAAGAAGAAAAAGAAATGTAATTTTGCGTTGCAGCAATTATTGAAAGATAGTGAAAATTTCGCTTTGAAAATCCTCAGCAGCAGCAGCTCCTCTCCAAACTACTTCAAGTCTCTTTTTGTAGAATTGGGGCATAATCCAAAGTTTCTTGCGCGCGCAAGGAGAGCTGGCAGCACACTCTGCAATTGATGGAATTTCATGCTTCAATGCAGAAAACGACCAATGCAGTCAGTTGTAGTAGCATGGCAAAATTCTTGGAATTTTGCAGGCTGGTGTGGATAAATTAATTATCAGCTTTCTTTCTTGCAACTTCTAAGTATTGATGTTTTGATGATCTAAGTCCTGAATTATCCTTGGATCTTTGGTGTTGTGAGCAAAGAACCCTTTAAAGCCAAAAAAGGTTTCCCAAAGGGGGAGAAGAAAGCTGAAAGCTGAGCAACAAAAGCAGCAGCAGCAGCAGTTTCGACTCTACCTTTAGGGGTGGAAATTATTGAGGTAGAAAAACGATCATCGTCATTCTATTTTCTTTTCTACCTTAGGATTTGCTTGGAAAACCTTCAAGTATCAGAGGGGGGATAAAAAATTGAAAATTAACTCTAAGGTTTTCTCCTCTCTCCCCTCCTACATTTTTTCGCTTACGTTCCCATACTAGTAAATCGACATCTGAGTTATGATTGAACAGCCTTTTCCGTGAGGTAAAAAAGAATAAGCATGAAAACTTACGTCCAGAAACTTTCTTTTTTATCATGGAAAAATAGACTATTTTCCTTCTAAAGTGTCATTACTCGTCTGTATTATTAGTTAAAGTACTACCACCACAAATGACCGAAAATGACCTAGGAAGTTGATTATTACTTATTCAACAATTGCAATAATGACCTACTTTTCGGATAAAGTCATTTTATTCTCAAGTAGGACATATGTACAAAGTGTCTGAAAATAAAAAAAAATGTCTCATATGCATGACAAGTAATCTTTAATTGGAAAATCACAATTGCTATCTAAAGCACATATAATATAACTTATGTTGCTTTGCGCCAGAATTCTCGTCCAAAGTAATTTCCAAATCAGCCAAAATACCAGGAATTGGTATGACATCCCTTACTTTGCTATCTATGCATGTCATTTGAAACCAATTTCTATCATTTTGGCTGATTTGGAAATTAATTTGGACGAGAATTCTTGCGTAAAGCAACATAAGTTATATTATATGTGCTTTAGCTTCACTTGCAATTTTAATGAGACTTTTTAATGAATTTTCCAACACTGTGATGGACGTATGTGAAGGCTATGCCTACTACTGCACATGCATGTCATGTTGGAAAGCAATAAATCTGCAAAACCGTCCGCTTTTGGCACGACGTGTAGGAGCGAGGCCGAGGAGAGCGAGTATAGGATGATTTATACAAGTACAGGAGGAAATGAATTCAATGATATGTCATTCATGCCTAATCGCACAGAAAAAATGAGATGTCTCTATTCAAAGAAGAGGAGGGACACACATTTGTTTTCCTGTCTCTTTCCCCTTCATGTTCCATCATTTTTTGCGCCAATGAAGACGGATAGCTAATCAATAGTAGGTAATAACATCACCCCCATTTTGCTGTTGTTGGATTGCCTTTTGCACTACACTAGACACAATGATGTCCAAATTGCTCTTTGTCAGACGCAAAAGAGTTGCTTTACTTGTCAAAGATGCGTTAAATCGTTAAATGCATAAAAAAAATTCTTCCATATTTTCAACCATTGTGTGCTGGATAAATGATGGCTTATTGATGATGCTCCTCTTTTTTCCATTTCTTTTCCTTGAAAAATGAATGTGTTGGAAAGCAGTAGAAAATGCACAGTGTTTGAAACCCACCAGAAAATGATCAAAATTGTACTTGAAGATTCGATTGTTGATTCTTGTAAAAGCAAAAATTTCTTTGAAAAACAACAATAGCATAGCTTGTTTCCTTATTTCTCAATGTTGTGGAATGAGTCATGAGACCTTTATTAGGTAGTTTTTGAACAGTATGAGTACTAGGCCTTCCTCTTCTCTGCGAAATCTGGATGCACATGACTTATGAATGGTGCATACTATTCCAAATAGAATTTCCATATGCTCTCTCTCTCCACTGATGCGTTCTTGCGCATCTTTGCATTAAGTAGATGACTCTATCTAACTAATACTCATATGTAGTACAAGTAATTTCTTTGTCCTTTTCCCTCCCCCCTCTCTTATGCTGCGTGGGTGTTCTATTACAAACCAGAATATTTCTCAATCTTCAAATTGGCTTAAAGCCCTGCTTTGCTATGCTATAAGCTGCCAACAAATACATATTGGACTTGCAAAGAAATTGGCTGGAAAAAAAGTAGTGCTAGATGCATTTTTCTCAGCACGCAAAATGCTTTGGAAAAACTTTTTTAGGTGGAATTCTGATAAGGTTCTTCTTCTCTTCTATTCTTGGTAACCCTCTTTTTTTTGTTTTGTGGTTTTGAAAGATAAACAGCCTTTCACAATGTTGGAAATTCATGAAAAATGTCTGCTTTAAAAAAATCAACCCAACATGCTTTGTATATGTATGTTGCAGTGCGTTCCTATATTTATTCGAGAGATAGAGCTATATTGTACAACAGGATAAGAGTTAGGAATGGCCATAATATGAATGGAATTGTCTTTTAATATTTAGCCATAAATGGCCCCTGCCTCTTTCTCTCTAGACTACTCGTCGTTTCCATATATGACAACGATTCTAAGAGCAGCAGCCGCAGCTGTAGAAGTCTTGGTTATGCGCTGGAAAGTAGGTTACAATTCTGATTTGAGTCCCATAAATCCAGACCCCTTCAGTAGCTAAGACTTTCCTTCCTCAATCCTGATAAAGCATAATCCGCACTTAACAGCTCCCTAGGGCATCATAAATTAGAGCCCATTTTCGGCCTATAGGACACTACAGACACGGGCACAAAATTCCCACTTTGACCGGTCGGTAGTGCCACTATCTTCTTTACAGCTTATTCCTTCCTTTTTTACTCTTGTTGCTTTGCCAACTAGTATTCAAAAGAAGTAGAATCCATATGTAATGGGACACTGAATTTCTGGTGGTCCAGTCTGGCAATTGTTGGAGTGATACTCCCATTGACTACCATCCTCATATAATACTGTTCTTCTTTTATTACTGCTACTTACAACGAGCTGAGAGGAGATGTTATAGTATATCGATATCTGCTCTATACATAAAGTCAAGAATATATGTATTTCTCTCTGTTTCAAATGGACTTCTATGTCTATTGTCTACTGACAAACTTCATACAAAAAAGTGCACCTGAAACAGCTGCTGCTGTTGCAGTGCCACCACTAATTAGGGTGACTTTAATTTTACAGATTTAGCTGCAAACATCCAATAGGATATTTATTCAATTTTAAGACAAATCCCTTGACCTCGCTTGACCTAGTCTGACCTCACTTAAACTCCTTTGCAGATCAATCGGATCAATCAACACTGCCTTCTGTTTTTAAGCCTGCAACAATCTGCCAAGAAGTCCACTCACCCTACTTTAGTAGTTCTTTGTGATGTCAGTCTTTCTGACGCAGTCTCTAACCCAAATATTTGGACAATTTTGCGCCAGAAACATCACACCGTATCATGTCGAATCACATCATGGAGTTACTACTACTCCACAAAATGTATCTGAAAGTTTGCTTGTTCTCTACCAGCAGCAGTACTACTGCTGTTGCCATTTTAATTTGCCCGTCGCTCGGTCCTCGGGGTCCTCGCAGCAGCATCGTTCCACTTTATCTTTGCAATGGACTGTATTAATTTGAAACTTGCAACTTATTAGTGTGGGTGTGTGTTCTCATTTATTTTCCAACTGCAGCAGAAAATCTGCGGGCATTTTTTCATTTTGCTGAATCCCACGCGAATGTCGTTGGTACTTGGTACAAAAGTAGCTTGGAATAGAAGAGAAGTTTGGTGGTGGTTTGTACAACATGAGAAACCACTAAAGGCGAGTGCATTAAGCTCTTTCGACTTTATCATTCACTATTCAAAGCCTCACATTTGCATCCTTTCATACTAAAGATTGGGAGAGTAGCGCCACCTCAAAGATTCGATTTTTTGCGCTAAATAATTTTGTGCTGCACAAATTCCAACTAATTCTTCATGATGTTGGTAACTTTTAAAAAAAGTTTTGATTTATCTCTTTATGAAAAAATATAGACAAAATCAAACGTTGAATTTTGGGAATTTTCTAAAGATTGGAATTTTATTTTAGAATTGACTTTGCTGAGGAGGTGACCTTGTTTACTTTCCCCATTTCGGATGTAATCCTTACACTTCCAAAGTTACAATTTCAAATGAGAAAAACTTTCTATGCCTTTATCAAAATGCAATAGGATCCTAGTTTCCTTAGGGCACCACTCTCTTTCTCTCCCACTTTACATCCTCCAGTTGGCTTAGGGCATTGGCAATAAGAATCACTTTTTCACAAAGTAATTTTTCAAAGTATCACTAGAACTGCATCATTTTGAGCTTACTGCAGCAGCAGCTAGAAGAAGCAGTAGCCTTCAAAAAATGCACCTGGAACATATGCTTTCACCTTGTTAGAATGAACGCGCTATACTGCAGGATGCAAATAGTCTTCTTACTACCATTCCTAGAATTTCTTAATTATCAAACCTTCAAAATGATCCATTTAGGTACCTAAACAATACGTAGACAGTACGAAGTAAGGTAAAAGTTGTAATAAGAAGGGCTGTGCTCATTACATAAATAAGGTTCCAAGCCAAGACAAAAGAAGAGACTACTCTTTTTTGCACCTCCTCAAGTCATAAGTCTTCGTCTTTTCTAGGCTCTCCCTACTTGAGCTCGACTTGTGTCAGTAATGCAATGTTCCTCCGGTCATTAGACTTATCTTGTCTTCAAGTCCCAAGGTAAAAGTGCACTACTACCAACTATGGCCCAATTGTTTCCTCTGCAGCAGCTCTGCCATTGCTCAAGACAAAACAGAAAATTGCAATATAAGACTTGCTTTCTAACTGCAGTAGTAAGGAAAGCAGCAGTTCAGTAGTAAGTAAGTAAATGGAGAAACTTTTCTTCTACTTACTTAAAAGTCACTTTGAATAGAAAAGAAGAAAAGTAAAGGAAGGAAATGTAATCAAGCCAATCTTTATTCTCTCTCTCTCTCTTCGTATTTCTGAAACGCATTCAATGCAGTGTTAGGAACTCATTTACTGACTCTATTGATACTTGCGCGCACACACTGAGCATATGACATAAAATGCAAATCTAATGTAGCCGCAAACCACTCCATATTGGCTCCAGATTTTAACCTACTGTGCACTACTGCAAAGGCCATAATCATCTACTAAAGCACAAACGTGTTGAGTTGGTCAGAAAAGAGCTGCTAGGGATTTGCAGAGCCAGCAGTGCTTTTGAGCTTACAGCATTCCTCATAATTGCCGTCGAATTGCTGAGGATGAAGGCGTAAATTAGAAAAAAGGCCATAGACATAGAGGAGGCAGAGCTTTCCTTTGCCGAGCGAGGATGAAGTCTTTGTTAAGGAGTTGTAACAACATGTGATATGGCGTGCTACAACCAACAAAAAATAACACCCATAATAATATGCTACAGCATCTTTTAAAGAAGAAAGTCTACAACTTTGTAGACTCATTTATTGTGAGACTATTTGAAAAATTTACAAACTTCAGATCTGTATTGGTAGCAGTAGCACAGCAAAAAGTCAAATAGGTATTATCAAAGTTTGTCCATTTGCATTATTGAACGTTACCACTTTGCAAAAGTATCAAGGTTAAGTTGACAAAAAAGAAGTGTTGCTAGCACAAGGCGTAGTCTACTGCTGATTTATAGAGAAAGGAAAGTTTCTGTTAACAAAGGGACGAGTGCCACTTTTCATTCAGCTCATATATCTTCCCTAAGAACCGAGCAGTTGGCCTAACTTTTGACATTTTGTTAGAGGACTGCTGGAGGGGTCGGGTCTTGTACCAATGTACCAAGAAGATAATTTTGCTTTCATGAATGAAATGTAAAACCTTTGACAGTTGGTAGTACAACAGATAGATTGCTTACTTAGCCAATTTTTGGTCTCCTTGCAAAAGTCTTCTTCCCCTTAAAGCTGTCAAGAGGAGATTGCTTTGATGTGCTAGCTGACCATTTCTTTTACTACCCTTCCACTCATCCCTCAAACTCAACCTGCCTTCTTCTTGTCCTTTTCGTCTTCATTAGGGTTACCTTACCCATCTCTATCCCTTGAGAGAAAATCTAGTTAGATATACTACCAAAGGGAGAGGAGAAACATCAAGCAAATTGGCATTTTCAGTCGTTGTCGTACATTACACAGTGTAGGATTTTACTGCCAACAAAAGTGCAATTTATTTGAGTCTTACATTTTGGGTCAATTCTACTAAAAGGCTCCCTAGCTCCATCCTAGTAGTGAAACAAGAGTAATAGATACACCTTCAGTTATAGTAGCATAGCTAACAAAAGCACAGTGTTTGCAAATCCCCTGAAATACATCCGTATTTAAAACAAGATGAGACCAAAATAGTAATTTCCAAACGCTGTGTACTGCTATCTTTTTTGCTTGTGCTCTACTTTTTACAGACCTATTGCTTCACTAGGAAACGAACCCACCATTACGAGATCTCGTCAATTTGAGGAGCTAAAATGCCAACATTGCCATTTTCAGATACCTATATAAACGAAATTATCTTATCATCATCAAGATTAGAAATGTTAGGATAGTATTGAGATTGTACAAAATGTACAAGATGAAATGCCAACAAGGCTATTTTCTGACTGAAAAGGACAAAGACATATGATGATGGCATTTGCATGCCAAGTTGATTTTGCATGCAGAATAACTGCTGCTGGTCCGTCCGCGAGACCATTATTTCCAGATGTGCCTACTGTGCTACCCTGGCCTCCTAGCAATTTATCTTTACCTTTAATCGATGGAGCAAAAACTCATGTAACATTTATAGTGGGCGTTGCAACCCAACTTATGACGAGCAACACACGATACTTCTTGGAGTTGTACAACAAATGGTACATTAAAAAGCATGCCTGAAAAGTAACAAGGTTGGACACTCAATTAGTGCTTACTGCGCTGCATTTTTTAGTAGAACTAATGCAACGCATAATTTCTCTAATTCTTAGTTTTTCAAGTAAAAAGGAAACAATAGTGAGGTTAAAGAACAAAAAAAATTCAATAATGGAGGCCAAATGTCGTTGGCTCACCATTAATGGGACTTTCTTTCTCTCTCACCCTTGAAATCCTCTCTCTACTGCTGCTGCGGTCTACTTGGACTAGGGCTTCTAAATCTCATCAAAATTGTATGACTACAAACCTACATATGTAATTACAAATTGATATTAGGCGACTACTTTTTCTCATAGGTACGTAGACAAAAATGTAAATTGAAGGGACCTTTCTTCATATTTTATATATATGTAGACTT
The DNA here is from genome assembly GCA_900157175.1 of Oithona nana. NCBI lineage: Eukaryota > Metazoa > Arthropoda > Copepoda > Cyclopoida > Oithonidae > Oithona > Oithona nana. The sequence continues at coordinate 7,997 of LT728183.1, forward strand.
ATTTTTGACTCTTTTTAGCCTGCTCTAAGAGGGCTTTTGCTTTAAATAACGAAAAGAGGCCCTAATGGTTCCTATATGAGTATGTAAGTATCGATTTGAAAGCAATAACTGGTAATTTCCTTAGTCCTTCTTCTTACACTTTTAGGCGGCTTTCACTTTTTAAGAGAAGACTTTTCTTTTTCAATTTTAGTGTCCTCTACTATTCTGGGGAACCACTTTGCTGCCATTGCAGCAGCAAAGAAAATGAGAAAAAAATTGGCGGTTGTAAAAAAGCCCCCAAAACTCGTTCCGCCATTTTCTTCATGTATAATACGTTTGAAAAACCTCATTAACTAAGGTCAGTCCCTTGGGAGCTACGGGAGGCACTGTTCTGCGAGACTCTAGACCCTAAAAAAGGAAGTCATGACCTTCAACCACACTTTTGGTGCCCCAGGAGGTTCTCGCCAAAAAGTAGAGCACTCAGTTTTAGCCTGAAATTCGGTTACTCAGGTAGACAGCTTTCACTTTATATTTGGTGTTCGCATACCATGAAGAAAGTCATCTAACAAAATGAAAGGCCAGGGTTCAAGTCAAGCAACAAATAGTTTGCCAAAACTACTACCAATTCGCTACCAATCTGGTTTTTAAAAACGAGCAGCGCACGCGCGTTTAGCTTAGTAGGAATGTTGTGCATTAACTGCATTATGCTTTAAAACCGTGGCAAATTGCATGCACTCTCAAGCTTCACGGACGATTCCCTAACTTACACTCACACACAACTTTGCAGTTAGAAAGTAAAGTTTAAGAAAGTCGACTACTTCTGGACTTTACTTTGAAAAGGATGAACTTCGGAAAACCTTGAAATTGACCAGAAAATGGAATCCAGGAGATGTAATTTTCCTCCTTACTCTTATCTACCACAGTCACTTATTTTGTGAATATCATCACCTACAGTTGCACCGTCATGATGTATTTTTGCAAATGCAGGAATAAAAGTTTGGCATGCAAATGAAATATCACCTCGTTATCAAGAAACTTTTCTTTCTGCCATTTTCTCACCTAAAATGTTACACCATTAGACTACGGAGTAACTAGCCAACCAAGCAGTGCTAGCCATCTCACCGCAAACTTTTGTGATAATTAATAATCCTCCAGTTAAGAAAAGTTAGCTTGCCGTCTTCCGTTGCATTTTACAAGTACAAAAGGATTATAAATAACAAGGAGTATATCATCGTCCAACTCCTCGTTGGAGTCTCTGCAGTTTTTTGTCTCCTGTTTATAGTTGGGAACAGACATGCGACTACTCTGAAGGCGACCTTTTTACAAAAGATCCATGGGGTTTAAAAATCGTAGAAATTCATCTCATTTCTCAGCAAAGTGACCAATGCGAAGGCGTATCATGAATTCAAACATTAACGGTTTTCACGCCAAAATATGTTCCGAAATCCGACTTTTTGACCACTGTGAGCCGCCCTTCTCAACATTCTATTTGAAGTTGAAAACAGAATATCATAGAGTCTTGATTTGGTAAATACTGTACCGTTCAGTAACCGTCCATTCAGCGATTTCTTACCATGCTTACCAGTTACCAGTTACACTGCCTCCAGTTTGATTTCTTGTAACCTTGGGCAGCTTCCACAAAAAAAAAGTGTTGCTGAATAGCGAGCAACCGAAAAGTTTTTTCCGTAGTACAGCAATCCCTCGGTTTGTACGACCCTCGATCTGTACGAATTCGATTTGTACGAATTATTTTTACTGACCAAAACATTCGATTTGTACGAATGTCATTCGATTTGTACGAGTTTTTAGTCCTTTTTGGGCAACTTTTTTAGTGATTTTCGAATTTTCAAATATTTTTGGAGGAATGTAAGTGTAAGAGTATAAAGTTTGAAGCGCTTGACTGTTTGAATTGAAATTGATTTCTAAATATATTGGAACTTTCAGATTGGGAATTGTTAGAGGTCAAATGGGAATTATTTTTGATTTCGATTTGTACGAATTTTGTACGAATTTTTCTGAACGCTTTACTACGTGTATACTATCTCGATTTGTACGAATTTTTCTGAACTTGAACGCTTTACTACGTGTATGTTATCTCGATTTGTACGAATTCGATTTGTACGACCTTTTTGGGGAACGCTTTAGTCGTACAAACCGAGGGATTGCTGTATTCCGAAAATCGTAATCACACAACCTTTGCGCGTGACACCAAATTTGCAATTTATTATAGTTTTGGTGCATTTTCAAATTCAAATGACTTATTTTTTTCAGATGTTGCTGCGAGCTACAGGCCTTCTTGGGAGAAGGGTTGGAAAGAGGTTCCGTGACAGTTCATCGGACGAAGATATGGATCAAAGTGAATCATTGAAAATTCATCTAGTTCAAATCATCCACAAGAAAAGCCTTCGTGACCTCTATGTCCTCAATAAAGATTTTGAGGTTGTTGATGTCAAAGGGGACAATGGTCTATTTGTTGGAGACCATGTGGTTGAATACATGGGTATGGATTTGCGTGGAAAACCCTATGAAGCTTATAGGAATGAAAAAATGCATTTGAGGTCAGGTGCCAAAGTGACTCTTTTAGTGTTGAGAAAGAGTAGTGATCCAAAATGTCTACAACCAGACTTCAGTCTACCAAAACCCAAGCAAACCCAATTCTTCTGTTGGGAATGTCAAAAGAAAATGTTTCTAAAAAGCACCAGACAATATTCAGAATTTGAAGAACATATTCTTACTTGCAAAGGCCTCCAAATTGAACCTGACCAGAAAGGTGAGCCAGCAAAGGAAAAAGAATTCCAGACTGAAATTGTTGTGCAGCCATCTCCTAAAAGACTTCAAGCCAGTTTGTTTGCTCCAACCCCAAAATTGACAATCACATTTGGTGATATGGCATGGAGGTGGCATGATTTTTGGGACAGAAATAAGCAACCAAAGAACAAGAAGAAAGTTGTTAGCATTCAATTCATTGAAGAAGTTTTTACTCAGACTGGCATTCCTATTGTAGAGTTTCCAACCAATGATCCAGTGAAAGACTCATTGTATGAACATTCTATTGACACTTTGAGGAAAAGATTTAATAAGAAGCTTGAAAGTATCAAAGAAAAAGGTGGCTTTACAAAAGCTACAATAGACTATGAAGAAGTGATGTTCAATTTGGAAAGTACACAACCTTTGATTGACATGAATTGCTATGATCCACCAGACCTACCAGATTCTCAGGGATCAGACTTTTCAATTAGGTTGTCTCAACTTTCTAATATTGAAGAAGAAGTTCCTTATCCTGAGCCTGAGCCAGAGCCAGACCCACAACCAGCAGCCAAGGCAAGAAGGAAAGATTTGGACCAATGTACTCCTAAATACCAAAGGGAGAAAATGAATCAGCTTTTCAAAGTGGTGGATGAATTTTGTGAAAACAATGGGATGAATTTTACCACTTCCATTTGTAAAATGGGATCTAGGTACAATTATGTACATGACAGAAAGTTAGCTGGTACTTTCAAGGAAATTGAAAAGGGAAATTTTACTTTACCTTTTACAATGCCTATTGAAGATGCTGTCTATGTCAAATCCAGATTCATCCATACCCAGAGGAAATGGAACAATTACAAATTATTCCATTCCAATTATGTCTCTGTGCCACCTTATGCTAAGCTATCCCAATACATTCATAAAATCATTCCTACCAAGATCAAATTTGAGAATGGTTTTAGACTTCCTTTGAGGACAGTTGCCAAGGAAACACTTGAAAGACTTCCTGACAAAGTAAGCCAAAGCTTTGATTTGATAAAACACTGAATTCATTACTAATTTCTATCATATTTTAATTTCAGATCAAACACCAGCTCTTTGAACAATCCTGTGGTGAATGCTTGGTAGCTCACTTTTGTTATGGCTTTGATGGTTGTGGATCACATAGAGCTTACAATGGACCAACCTATTTTGGATCTGGAATTGCCAATGGTAGCATCATATTTGGTGGAATGTCAATGTCAACAATTACTTTCAAAGATAAAGATGGTGTTTTGTACAAAGTCCCACACATGGCTTCAAGTGGAAATGAACGTCCTGTCTTGCTTGTGGATGGCAAAGAAGATGACAAAATGGTGACCAAAATTTTTGAAATTTTTGACAAAGAACACAAAGAGGCTGAAGATAAAAAGAATCCAATTGTGCTTGACTTGGGTGATGGCAAAAAGCTTACTATCCACATAAAGTTAAAATGCTCCCAAATGGATGGCAAATTGATTAAGATGGCCCAAGGTAGGCTTGGAGCATACTGCCTTATGTGCACAAAAACTAGAGAACAAGCCAAAAATCCTGAATTGATTGCTGCTGGAATGATTGTTGATTTGTCCACTGAAGAAATCAATGCCACTTGGGAAAAATTCAAATCAAAAAATCAAGATGGTGAATATGGCATTGACACCAAAAACATTAAAGTTGATGTTAGAGGTGGCCAAACTCATCAACCCAAGACAGTAAACATTCAGATTTGCCTAATTCTTGCTCCTCTCCATGCTAGACTAAGGTCTAAAGATTGGTTTCTGGATGTGTTTGCTAGGTTTTCCTCTGGCCACACAAAATACCTTTCAAGAGAAGCTGCAACAAGAATTCTTTTCAACAGATATCAAGCTGAATACAAAGCTAACTCAGAAATGATTTGTGGAATTAAATTAGGCTCTACAAGTGGTGATACCAGCAACACATGCAAAAAATTCTTTCAGTATGAAAACAGAGAAAAAATCTTGAAATTACTGGATTTACATGCACCATCAAAGCCTGTCAACCCAAAAGGTACACAAATGGAAGACTATGAAGCCAGAATGGATGAAATTGAAAGATTCAAATCCAAATGGAGACAAGTCCTTCAAAATATCAGTGTTATCATCAGAATTCTAAACAGTGATCTGTTGGTTGATGTTGAGGCTTTTGACAAATTTTGCACTGAAACAGCATTGATGGCTGTGGCTGGTGAATTCAACTGGGTCTGGTTTTTTCCAACAGTTCACCAATACCTAGCTCATGGTGCTGAAGTCATCAAAGATAATGACTGTAGAGGACTGAAGAATCAAAGTGAGGAGGGAAGTGAAGCAAGCCACAAAACAGTCAAGCATTTGAGAGACAAAGCAGCCAGAAAAATTAGTATTCCAGCTAATCTGTCAGATGTCTTTGACCACTGTTGGATTGATACAGATTTCACAGTTAGGTCCAATGATAGGACAGGGACATGCTCCCATTGCAAAGCTGAAGGACACTTTACCATATCTTGTCCCAAGAAGAAGCCTAAAGAAACCACAAATAATCCTGATGATGAGATCCTTGCTAGATTGACTTTAGAAGAAGATTCAGAAAATACAGTGGCTGAAGAAGATTAAATCTTAAATTATGTTTGATTATGCTAGAATATTCCATTTTATGCAAGTTTGTGCGAAAAAAATCAATATTTATCCAAATTGAGTTTTGGGTAGTTCTTTGTGTCTAAGTATGGTACAAATGTCCAATATTCAGACTTCCAAGTCCAATACAGACAATTTTATGCAAGTTTGTGCGAAAAAAATCAAGATTTTTCCAATTTGAGTTTTGGGGTGTCAACTTAGTCTAATTAGGGTACTTATGTCAAAAAATTAGACTTCCAAGTCAATTACAGACCATTTTATGCAAGTTTGTGCGAAAAAAATCAAGATTTTTCCAAATTAATTTTTTGGTGATTAATTACTTATACTAATTAGGTGTAATGATAGTGGCAAAGTTTGATTTTGATAGGGCTAGCGGATAAAAGTATGTCGCATTATTAAAACGACTCACTGTGCTCCGTTCAGTAGTTCCGGAATCCACTTGTTACATGGCATCTTGAGCAGTTCTACTGCTTTTAAGAATAATCCGTCACATAATTCTCTTTCTAGGAACCTTGATTTAATTTTTCTGATCTCATAATATGTACTGAAGGATTGACTTGCCTACAATTCAGCAATTTTTACAATATTTCTGGAAGCTATGACGAAACAGTCAAAATATGTTTTTTTAACACGCTGTAAAGCTGGAGATCGACAACTTTGTAGGTAGAATTTTTGAAAACCAACTATTGTTATCCCCTAAACTCCAGGGTGACACATTTGAGATTCCATAGGCTCACATAGTTGAAATAGAGCACGTCCGGAAATGACCACTTTTCTTATGTGGTAAAATAAGAAAGGTCCCTGTTTCCTAATTAAGACTATATCGGAAGACCAACCCTAGGGTACTTTCTTAGGTACAACTATGATGGTGTACCTTCCCCACAAAAGAGAATTTGAGATACATTTCTATGCTGGCTATTTAGTATCACTCAAAAACCTATTTTTTTTTACCCTGAATTGGGATCTTGGTTATGACACTCTTCCCCAATAGCGATTTTAAAGTTACCTGTATGTTGTAAGTATCTATAGGTAGGTATTCTCTTTGTTTTCAAACATCATATTGTGCGACCAAACCCAAAAGAAACCTAATCTTCCCAAAATATTTCGACAAAACCATTCCTAAAAGTTTCATAAAAAGGCTAGATGGCGTTTACATAACAGTAGTAACAATAGCAAATTTTGTTTTGCGAATATCTCTTCAAATATCGAATGACGTCCATTTTTTCTCCCTCTTATCTCATTCTACTAGTAGAAAAGAAGGTTTTGAGCCATTATGGACCAAAATCGCTATTGGGGAAGAGTGTCATAACCAAGATCCAAATATGGGACAGAAAATGTCTCATTTGTCTAGTCCTCACAAGTGACCCTCAAAAGCCATTATAATCCCGAGGGCGAAGCCCGAGCGTTACAACTGAAGCTTTTTTGGGTCACTAGTGGTGACCAAGTTCCATTGGTCACGAGTGAGGACTAGACAAATGTCATTATTTTCATTTTAAACCACTTG